>BTPG01000007.1:153241656-153264639 GCA_036245525.1 Semisulcospira habei
TGTAACGGATGATGAAAATTATTCTGTAAGTGGAACTCTTGATGGTATTGAGAAGGGTGATACTTTACGAGCTGGGTATTATGACTTTTGTACTTTAGCTGAATGGCTTCAAAATGAATTTAAAATTAAAGCAACTTTAAACCCAGCTAATTTACTTGTTACAATTGAATTTCCGAAAAGTGGTCAGTTTTCTTTATCAATTAGTCTTTTATTATTACTTGGATTTTTAGGTAAAAAAATAACACATCCAGATGAAGATTGGTCACAATCAGTTGGTAGTCTACTATCACCAAAAAAACCAAGAATAACTGGCAGATATCCTGTTCATTTGTCAGTACACACAGTGCTAAATGTTCATTTGAAAGAACTGAACACTACTGAAAATGTACACAATGGAAAGCCTTCAACTTTGTTAAGATGCTTGCCGACTGGAACTGCCCCATATTGTGAAAGTGTGGTTGCTAGATTTCCTAATTCTCAGTTTAAAAAATTAGGTTCTAGTTTCTTTGAGTCACTGAGTATATCTGTAACTAATCAGGATGACAAACCAGTTCTTATGCATGATTTTAGTGTTGTGTTGGAAGTTAAATAATTTTATTTTTGTTTATAAAAATGAGTGGTCTTGGTCCAAAGCCTAGAATCATACCAGTTGCGTGTCCAGTAACAGAGTTGAAAGATTTGGCTGACGTACAGGATTTTGAGAAGGAAGGGGAAATTGGAGAAATATATGGTTTTGAACTTGATTCAAATGGCATGTACAAGAGGAAAGTAATTGTTGATATAAAAGACGGTGAAAAACAGATTCCTAAACTTGGTCAGCTACGTGATGTTACTGTACCTACTCCACCTGTAAATAATGCGCCTTACAACTTAATACATGTGGGTAGTAAGTGGGTGGTTTCACCTGTACCGGCACCACCACCCACAATTGACTGGGACATAAAGATTGAATTTATTAGTCCTTATGTATACACTGATGATGAAGGCGCCTTAGTGTTTAGGAAGGTTGTTAATTCTGGGCCGCTTATTGTAAGCCTTGTTCCAAGTTTTGCCCTAGACAACAATAGCAGAGAAAAACTGAAAGTTGAAAATTATGAGAGACGGCGATATCTTCTTACAACTAGAAAGGGTAGATCAGATACTTCTGTTGTGTTTATGCCAGCAAGCTTAGTCGTGGCTAGAGAAGTGACAATAGTATTTGAAATTATCATGAAATCTGTTGCTTCTGCTAAAGAGGCTCAGATTGCACAAGGAATTAAACTTACATGGAATGAAACAGTAACAGAATCATCAAAGGTCTTTATTGCTATTACAAAAAATAATGATGTTATTAATGTTTCATGATTGTACATTGCTTAACGTCCCGACAGCAACAAGGCTTTCTCAGGACGTGCCTGCATTGCTTGTGAAAAAAAAAACCAAACAGAACATTGAGTTAGTTATTTGGGTTTAACGCCGAGCAGGCGACTAAGGCCATCTCACGGCGGGATGGGTAAAAATCTGGTCAGCCAGACTAAAAGTAAGGTCTTAAGACAAGATGTAAATATAGATTAAAAATCTCAGGCTAAAATGTCGCACATGTCTGGAAAAGAAACGTCTACAGACTCTCAAAAAGGGCAAATAAAAAAATTCACATAGTCTATGAATGCTCAGATCTTGTTAAAAATATTGCATTCTCTCAAAAAATTGAAGATTTTGTCCGGGGGAACATCCCGGAACAAAACCTTCAAGGAGTCTGCTGTGAAGTGTTTATATCTGGTGTCAATTAGGTCAGCACAATACAGCAAAAAGTGTCGAACAGAAAACTGCTCATCACAGGCAAAACACCATGGACGCTCATCCTGTTTAAGTAAGTAAGAGTGCGTAACATATGTGTGCCCGATGTGGAGCCGAGCAAGGACAGTCTCCTCACGGCGGCTGCCGCAGCGGAAAGGTAGACTGTCAGACAACTTAGGAAGAGCTTCATGAAGCTTGTTCCCTTCCTCTTTGTCCCACTCGGACTGCCACTCGCGGGCTATGTACGCACTAATAACAGGTTTAAAATCACTATAGACAGTCTGTGTGTCAGGGACAGGGTCACTGCGGGCACTGTTGGCAGCAGAATCTGCGATTCTGTTGCCTTCGATGCCCACATGGCCTGGGACCCAAATAAAAATGATGTCATAATATTCCTTCATCAAGTCCGCGTAGAGCTCTCTAATCTGCACCAGCAGTGGATGGTCTGTTCCCGCGCCCTGAAGGGCCTGCAGGGCAGAAAGAGAGTCAGACAGAATCAGGAAGTTCCTTTCCCGAGACTGATAGGCATGCTTGAGTGCTAGCAGAATGGCCTGCAGTTCTGCACTAAATACAGAGGAATGGTCAGGGAGACGGAGCTTAAATGGGCGTCTAGGATGGCGAGAGGACACTGCAGCCGCAGCCACTCTTCCATCCTCAGACTTGGACCCATCCGTATAAAGACGACAATAGCCAGGAAAAATTGAAAGGAGTTCATTGAGGCTCTGTTGGTATATGGCTGGTGGAGTACAATCCTTCTTGTGGGCAGTCAAGTCCAGCAAGATGTCAGGAACTGGTAGTAGCCAGGGTGGAGTGACGTGTTGCAGAGATTCCGAAACTTTGTCCAGGTCCACTCCGGCCGCCTGCAGATGAGGTCTGACACGGAAGGAAAGTGGACGGACAGCTCCCGGATGGGCATCGTAAATCTCTGCAAACGACGGGTTAAAAACACAATCATAGGCAGGATTTTCTGGATGGGCCTTCAGCTTCAGAACGTAGCTGAGCATGAGGCGGATGCGGCGGAGCCTGAGAGAAGGCTCCCCTGCCTCTGCATACAGACTAGGAACTGGAGATGTCCTGAAGGCTCCCAGACATATGCGCAGACCTTGATGGTGAATTGTGTTCAGACGCTGCAGAACAGACTTGGAAGCCGAGCCATATACCACAGAGCCGTAATCCAGTTTGGACCGAACAAGGGCCCGGTACAGTCGAAGTAAGACGATGCGGTCTGCACCCCAGTCAGTACGACCAACGACACGAAGAATGTCGAGGGCCTTCCGACAAGAGGTTCTAAGGTAGTTAACATGGTTGCAGAAGGTCAATCTTTTGTCAAAGATGACCCCCAAAAACGTAGCCTCTTCAGCCACCTTAATTGGCACTCCAGCAATGCTCAGGCTAGGTTCTGGAAAAAATTTCGTCTGGTTAGTAAAATGCACACAGACTGTCTTGGAGGGCGAGAATCTGAATCCATTGAGAGACACCCACCCCTGGATGCGATCAACGCACAGCTGCAAGCGCCTCTCAAGGGACGCAAGTCCTCGACCTCGTGCACACAAAGCAAAGTCGTCCACAAAGAGCATTCAGAATCATCCTTGACGGCCTTTACAATGTTATTTATTTTAATGCTAAATAAAACAGGAGATAGAATACTGCCCTGCGGGACACCCATCTCTTGTTCAAAGGAGTCGGAGAGGGTGGAGCCCACACGGACATGGAACGACCTGTTGGACAAAAAATTGTGAATAAAAACGGGCAGATGCCCTTTAAAACCCATGTCCGACAAATCAGACATTATACCATGCTTCCAGGTAGTGTCATATGCCTTTTCAAGATCAAAGAAAATTGCATAGACATGCTGCTTGTTAACAAAAGCATCTCGGATAAAAGACTCAAAGCGGACTAGATGGTCAGTTGTACTACGGAAGCGCCGGAAACCGCACTGGAGGTCTGTGATGAGACCCTGTGACTCAAGATGCCACACCAGTCGGGCGTTGACCAAGCGTTCCATAGTTTTACATAAACATGATGTCAAAGCTATTGGCCAGTAGTTGCCCGGGTCGGAAGGATCCTTACCCGGCTTGGGAATTGGCACAACCACAGCCTGGCGCCAAGATGGCGGAAAATGACCGGTTATCCAGATATGGTTAAAGGCCTTGAGAAGTACAAGGAGTGAATCCTCAGGCAGATGTGTTATGAGCTGATAATGGATGGTATCTAATCCAGCAGCAGAGTCAGTACATTTCTGCATGGCTTGCTGCAATTCTGAAAACGTAAAAGGGGCATTATAGTCTTCCAAGTTATCCGATATAAAATCACAAGCACAAGATTCTCGCTTCTCCTTCTCTCTCTGGAAGAAAGGTGAATAATGCTCTGTTGAAGAATTATGGGCAATGGTGGAGGCAAGCAAATTGGCCACAGCCTTTTTATCTGTGACCAAACTGGCACCATCTCTAAGATGGCCGACAGAAGCCGAGCCACCCCTGCCCCTAATTCTTCGAACAGCCTTCCAGACTTTTTGGGACGGAGTCCTAGAAGATAAAGATGAGACGAAGCGTCTCCAGGAAGCACGGCGTTCACGTTTAAAAATATAACGGGCTTTCGCCCGCTGTCTTTTAAAGGTTAAAATATTTGCTTGCGATGGATTACGAAATGCACGTCGCTGAGCAGATTTGCGCATTGTTTGGGCCTTGCGGCACTCTTCATTGAACCATGGTACTCTCGGCTTCCGAGGGAGTGATGTGGAAGTTCTAGGGATGGTTTCACCTGCAACCTCCAACAAAATAGAAGTAAAACAAGAAACAGGTTCTTCAGCTGACATGATCACCTCCTCTGTAAGACGAGACTGACAGAGAGAGGCAAACAGAGACCAGTTAGCTTTCTTGAGATTCCAGCGCCCCACCGGCGAATCCTCCTCACAGCTGACCGATGACAGGACTACTGGGAAGTGGTCACTACCACACAGGTCGTCGTGAACCTTCCAGTCAAAGTCCAGCATGAGAGAAGGATCACACACAGTAAGGTCTAGAACAGAACTAGATCCTGAACCTGAGTTAGAGTATGTAGGTGAGCCATCGTTAAAGACACATAGGTTAAGTTGAGAAAAAACATCTTCTAACATCTGACCTCTGCCATCATAGTGGTCACTACCCCAAAGGTGAGCATGACCGTTAAAATCCCCCATGAGAATAAAGGGAGGGGGCAGTTGATCTACTAAGTGAAAAATATCATTGCTACAGACCCGCAGTGATGGTGGCAGGTAAATACTGCATATGGTTATGGTCTTTTTTAAGGTAACCCGAGCAGCGACAGCCTGAAGACAGGTGTCGATGCTAACGGGGCTACATAAAATTTGGCTACTAATGAGAAGAGCCGCTCCACCCGAGCGCCTCTCCGAATCAGAGCCTTTATGTATAACATTAAAACCATTAAAAGACACAGGGTCAGAAGTCTTCAGGTAAGTCTCCTGAAGAGATATGACTGAGGGGTTATAGAACTTGACTAAAAGACGTAATTCCTCAAAGTTAGCTCGAAAACCACGACAATTCCACTGAAGCAAAGTGTCCATGATTAAGTCTGATCTGGGGGTAAGGAGTTTTTCCCCCCTTTTTCCTTTACCTTGGAAGGAGTTGAAGAAACAGAGGGGGGCCGGCTCCCGGGCCTCCTCTGGTTCTTCGGAGAGGAAGGGGGTGGAGCTGCCGCAGCATCAGCAACAACAACTTCCACTCCCTCCATCCGCTCCTCCAGTGCAGCATATTTGTTTGGAAGGGGCACATCTGTGTTCCCCTTCTGGGCCCGTGCGCACAGCGGTCCCATAGATTTCTTAGACTTCTGGTCCTGGGCAGCGTTCCTGCCGCTAGAGTTAGCGGCCTTAGAAGGCTGACCAGAGCCAGAAGCCTTTGGAGTTGACTGACTAACAGGTTTGGGTGGGGGCTGAGGCTTAGGGGCAACAGAAGGCGGCACAACCGGACCGGCAGTGTCCGCCTTCTGCGTTCCCTGGCTCCTTGTCACCACCGGAGGAGGGTTACTCTCCAGGGGCGAGATGAGCCGAGGCTCCGCCCCCAACCAAGAAGTTGGGGTCTGACATGAGAAGTCTTTGGTGGGGCGCTTGCCTGCCACCGCTGCACTAAAAGTATACACTGAGGTGTTAGAGGTTGGGGCAGCCGCAGCTGCACCAGGGCCTTCAACCAGTTTTTTGGCATCCAGAAAGGACAGCCCCTTCTCCACACGCACCTGCTGAATCTTGCACTCGGATATCCAACGAGGGCATTTCTTATCCGAAGCCATATGCGCCCCCTGGCAATTCACACACAGGGGGGTGGCTGTGCAGGACTCAGCAGAGTGTCCGGGCCTAGTGCAACGGGCGCATGAAGCCTCTGCCTGACGGCATGTCTTCTGCCCATGGCCATACTTTTGGCACTTAAAGCACCGGAGGGGAAGAGGGACGTACTTTTTCACTCTCAGGGAGTAGTAACCTCCCCAGATGGTAGTAGGAGGGGTGGGGGTGCCAAACGTCAGGATGATGGTAGGGAGACGGATCTCCCCACCACCTCGCTTGGAAGCGAAGCGCCTGACGCAAGTCAGCCCCTGAGACTTAAGGTTCCTTACAAGTTCATCTTCTGACAGTTCTGCCAAAGCTTGATCTTTGATTACGCCTCTTGACGAATTCATAGTTTTGTGGGGTGTGACTTCCACAGGAGTGTCTCCGATGGAAGAGAGCCCCAGTAACCCGCTGGAGTGTGCCCGAGTACGGCACTCCACCAGCAAGTCACCAGACCTGAGGCGCTGGGCGTCAGGCCTGCCAACACGGCTCCTGAGGGTCTCCCCCACCAGAAAAGGATGCAGATTGGTAACTGGTTTCTCCTTCACCTTGCTATGGACAATGAGGAAGCGAGGCCATACGGCCGACGCCTGAGGCGTCGCTTCCTCACAGTCTGAATCACTGTCATGTGCAATGTCGGTGTCTATGCGCCGTTTCTGTGCTAGTTTTGGTTTTTTGGTTTTATCCATATTATATTAGTAGAGATATTCATCCCCCGGGGGTCCCCGCCCGCCACCGAGCCCAACAAGGGAAAGTGCAACTGTCGGCGGGTCTCCAGCCGACGCACAATGGAGACTGCCCGAAAGATATACTCAAGGGGGTAAGCCCGATTGAACCGTTTGAGCCACCGCCTTCTATCACACCGTTGAATGCAGGGGAATACTGGCGTAAAGCACCTAATCAGCAGCAGAAGCTATAGCATGGTGCTCCGTATAGCAACCCGCATGTCAACAGTGGGATAGGGCTCAACGTGACAAGAGCCGATTGACTAGGCCGGTACGACTAGCCTCCCGTTTAGGTAGAAGTCAAGGCCGAAGTGGAGTGTTGGCACCAGTGAGCCACAGCCCAAAGGGAACCTCAGCCACCAGGATCCTCTTCTCCCCCGACACGGGTCTCCAAGCACGGCAAACACTTGGGATCCAAAGGACCAAAAAGTCACGAGTATTTTTAAGGACCAATCCAACATGGTACGACCTAGGTTAGCACAGCTCCTTAAAAACCGGACCAGTGAAAAGGCTGAACAACATATCTGCTGACATCAAGTCCTAATCCTGGACAAAGATGGCACCCGTCCGCTAGCCCACTCAGTCAGGGACTGAGCGGACTACCCACCTACGCCACGTTCGATTGTACATTGCTTAACGTCCCGACAGCAACAAGGCTTTCTCAGGACGTGCCTGCACTGCTTGTGAAAAAAAAAAAAAATAAAAATAAACAGAACATTGAATGTATGTCACCAGCCGGTCAAATACGTTAAATAAACCTAACACATAGGGCCTAAATAAAGCTAAGACCATTTAGCAACACACATCCAATATCAAGCGCTACAGGCAGTGCAGACAGTAGGGAGAGTTTTAAAAAGGCAAATACAGGTGAATGGACAAAGGGTAGACAGAAACACATGCCCCAGAATAGAGAGAAAAACCCACCCTGTGGGGCTGACCAGGGTGACCCTGGGAACTAAAAAATACCTAACCCCACCCAAGTCCCCCAAGGCAGACCCAGGTGGGGTCTACGCCACGTGGAGGCCGGTGCCGGGTAGGCAAACAGAACATTGAATGTATGTCGCCAGCCGGTCCAATACGTTAAATAAACCTAACACATGGGGCTAAGACCATTTAGCAACACACATCCAATATCAAGAACTACAGGCAGTGCAGACAGTAGGGAGAGTTTTAAAAAGGCAAATACAGGTGAATGGACCTCGGGTAGACAGAAACACATGCCCCAGAATAGAGAGAAAAACTCACCCTGTGGGGCTGACCAGGGTGACCCTGGGAACTAAAAAGTACCTAACCCCACCCAAGTCCCCCAGGGCAAACCCGGGTGGGGGTATTAATGTTTCAAGCAGTATTCCCGCTGTCAAGGTGGTGGTCGACAAAACAACTTTTGTTCGTCTAACTTACATAAACCTTGAACACATTGATCTTTTTGCATTTTATTATGCCAGCAAATTGTATACTTTTGAAGAGTTGCAAAATGTAATTGCTGATTAAAAAAATATTTGTCATAAAAAATGGTGAACTTGTATCCACAAATACCACCTGAGCAGCTTGAGCCTATTGAGCGTGATAAAACATTAAAGGCAGATTCATTCCGTTTAATGAATATTACAGAAGCGTTGAAGTATTTGGAAGAAGAACAAGCAAAATACTCGAGGTGTAAACGCCGTTACAATACGGTTTTCAATTCTGTACACAACACATCAATTGATTGATTGATTGTACATTGCTTAACGTCCCGACAGCAACAAGGCTTTCTCAGGACGTGCCTGCACTGCTTGTGAAAAAAAAAACTAAACAGAACATTGAATGTATGTCGCCAGCCGGTCAAATACATTAAATAAACCTAACACATGGGGCCTAAATAAAGCTAAGACCATTTAGCAACACACATCCAATATCAAGAGCTACAGGCAGTGCAGACAGTAGGGAGAGTTTTAAAAAGGCAAATACAGGTGAATGGACAAAGGGTAGACAGAAACACATGCCCCAGAATAGAGAGAAAAACCCACCCTGTGGGGCTGACCAGGGTGACCCTGGGAACTAAAAAATACCTAACCCCACCCAAGTCCCCCAGGGCAGACCCGGGTGGGGCACAACACATCAATGGCCATGGGGGTGGTTTCAGCCGGATTATCTGTAGGAGGTATAACTCTGTTTGCAACGGGGGTGGGAAGTGTCGTAGGAATTGCTGTTGAAGCTGTTGGCCTTGCCACAAGCCTGGCATGCTTTGGTATGGAAGCCCTTAACAAAAAATTTTATACTAAGTTGCAGAAGCATGAAGCATTAAGTACGCTCGCAGCAGCTAAGCTGACGAGTATGAAACTTATTATTAGTAAATCTTTGGAAGATAATGAAATTGACGATAACGAATTTAAAAGAGTCCAGGATGATTTGGCCAACTATAAACAACAAAAGTCTGAAATACAGAATAAGATGCGTAGTCAGGCTGTAAATGTTGAAGAGCTAAAGAAATCTTTTTTAGAACAAGGAAAAAAGATAGGCGTAGAAGAAACTATGAAAAAAGTTCGAGAACTTACAAGCAAGTAACGATAGGTTTTGGTAATCCATTATTTTTGTCATACTCTTCGCAAAGAGATGTCATGCCTTTCGCGCCTGCTTATTTGACGCCATCAGCTCCACCACCAGATTATTTTTGAGAAAAAAAAAGGTTTTTATTGTCCTTGTAACTTGGAAATTCTGTCCAAGTAAGTTGTGACTTGGGTTAAGAACTTACAAGTTCTTATGTTTAGGTTCTTATAAGTTCTTATTTTAAGTCACTTATAAGAATTTGTGACAACTAACTTGCAAGTACATGATAAGGTAACCTATAAGTTATGTGTCAGTTGAAAGTAACTTATAGGTTACTTGTTACTTATCATGTACTTGTAATTTACTTTTTTTCCCAGCGCGGGGGTGAAGTCCCGTTCCGCCTATCTCTGATATTCCTGTCCCTACTTGGGGGGTGAAGTCCCCTTCTGCCTATCTCTGATATTCCTGTCCCTACTTGTAATGGTGTTTATTTCACTACACGTCTATTGAAAGCGAACACCTTCCTGGTATTAAAAAGCGGTCATGCGTTACACCAAATTACACTGTTCCCTTACCTGGGTACACAAATGCTTTCAAAAGGCCCTGGATAACGCTGGAGTTGATTTGGAAATGTCAGAGCTTTCAAAGGTTAGTGTCACAGATTAGACACCATATGAGAAAGAAAGATCTCAAACTATGAAAAATAGAGTACTAACCTGTGAGCCATTTCAACCTGTTAGGTCTCATCAGAATACCTAGAAGGTATTTATAGCTCCCCAGCAGGGTGTGCCAAAACAACGAAGAGCCCTAACAGACAAACACACTGTTACATTTAATCACTTTCCTCTTGTAGAAGGCTTTTTATTCTCTTGATGTCTTCAACGGTAGCATTACTGGCTGTTTCTAGCTCACGCAGCTTTTCAACCATGAGTTTAATTCTTTCCTGTGTTTTTCGAATGTTCTGGTCAAACGTTTCCTTTTTATTTTTTGCCCTAGCTAGGTCTAATCGAAGACGTTTTTTCGAGATAGTCTCTTCCTCTGCCATCGTATCTAAAAACGCTTGAGTAGATGTACGCTTTCTATCAATCTCCATTTCCATAGCTCTGTTTGAGTTGCTAGTCATTATATAATTATCTATTACCTGCGTGTCTTATTTATACCTAGGGTATTGCAGGGTAGAACATTCTACATGACGAGAATGACTAAAAATACACTACATGTCATGGGTGCCGTGGTGGAAATGACTAATGACTAAGAATACACTACGTGTCATGCGTGGATGTGATGAAAATGACATGGCACATTCCAGACTAGGTAACAAAATGACATAGCAGATTTTGGCAAGGGACATAACTGCTGCTGGCTTCATTCTTGTCACACCGGAACCAGTGTGACAAGAATGTTTTTCTAGGTCAAACCTAAACTACTGTGACAAAATATTTCGCCTGTGACCAACTTTCTTAACTGTGACCAACTTTCTTGACTGTGACCAACTTTCTTGCCTGTGACGAACCAAAATAGAATAAAGTGAGTTAATCGAAGTAGAAATTATTTTGTTTGCTGTGACTGATTTGTCTATGACATGTGCCGCACATGCCGCGTGCGCCGCGTATGTTATATAATTTGAGTATGGTGAGTGTGCCGCGTGCGTGCCGCGTATGTCTGTATTTTGAGTATGGCGAGTGTGCCGCGTGTGTGCCGCGTGTGTGCCGCGTATGTGTCACTTATGCCGCGTATGTCATGTATTTTGAGTATGGCGAGTGTGCCGCGCGTGTCGCGTATGTGCCGCGTATACCGCGTATGTGCCGCGTATGCCGCGTGTGTCATGTATTTTGAGTATGGAGAGTGTGCCGCGTGTGTCATGTATTTTGAGTATGGTAAATATGCCGCGTGTGCTGTGTGTGATGCGTATGTCACATGTATTTGAGTGTGCCTGTCTAAACAAAGACAGGTTTAACTGTATTAAAAAGTGAAACCTACCCTCTCGATGGCGAAATACTTTGTCATGTGTTAAGAGTCACGAGCTAGGCATGTGAGGTCAGTTGCTAATAGCAACATTGACGTCACTTACTTCTATGTGGGGGGGGTTGCGGCAATAATGCCCAACGGGAATTCCCACAATGGCGCAAGTAGTCATTTCCCGAAAACAGCTGATCGTAAATGAGTCGTTTACATTGACAAAGGTAAAACTGTAAATGCCGATTGAATAATTAGCCTTTGTTTAAAGAAGTCAATGACAGCATTAATAATTTAGGTTGGGTGGGGTATCTGCCTTAATACTCGCGGGTTGGTAGCTGATCAAAAATCGTTGCTTTGAATGATTTCTGGAGTGGAACTAAAATGGCTAGGTAATAAAGGTATTGGTGGTAAGTGCTGGAGTTCGTTTGTCTAAATACGGAGAGGATCAAATAAATCTATAGATTGGGGGGAGGGGTGCCCATCAACTGTCCACTTTACTATCTCTTGTTTAAACAAGGTGATTCCTGCCGCAATGACCTTGATCAAACACGCTACCAACTGTCAAAGGGTTAACCTTTGACACAGAGCAACACAGAAATCTACTTGTGTCATGATGAAACTACCATGATGTGTACACCCACCTGGCTGCCATCTTTAGCGGAGACGTCGGCCATGTTGTTCCTGCGTGCCTGGTGTTGAGTAAGAGCAGCTCTTGTGGCGCCACCTGCTACACCCACTAGTGACTGTAGGACAACAAACTAAAGCCTTACCAAAAAGTAAACACAGTAAATAAACATTCTTTTAAAAATATGAATTGGTTACAGTGTTATGTACATGTACAAAAACCATGAAAGTGACAAATATGAATTGGTTACAGTGTTATGTACATGTACAAAAACCATGAAAGTGACAAACCCAGAGAAATTGCAGATCAAAAGCAATTTATCACTCACTTTGGCCACACCAGCCGTACACACCACCAGGCGGAAATAGCCCTCAAACACTGGTGCCAAGATTTCCAGGAACATTGCACAGTCATTCAATATATCTGCAAAAAGTCTAGGCACACATGCACACACACACACGCATCTGAAATCAACGAAAGCTGTTGCCCCTTGTGAACTCCTATGGTCCTGGAGAGTATTCACAGAGTAACAAACTTCTAACCCATAAAGCCCTGACATGCTATGACAGGATGTGATCGACTATGATAGTTAAAGGGTGGTGCCTGTAGGTGCCACGCAAATCTGACACCACCTTTGAACTATCATAGTCCATCTGTCTCCAGAACTGTGACGATGACCTAAAAGAATATTGAAAACAAATTGGTGATCCCCACCGCACCCCCTCTCAGGATAAAATATGACAAACTGAAACTAGTTGTTGGCAGAACACTTCTAATGCAGAAAAGACACTCAGGTAAGGCCCCAAATCACAGAGCAGCGCACACAATGCCACAAAGGCCTGGCAAACATGAGTTGTAAACTGGTGTCATGCATGTGTGGAATATGAATTTTTCTTTCAAATGTATTTTTTCGAAAAATACTTACCGATGCCATGACTACATGGGGATTACCGATAGCTTACACAATTTTAGCCAAAAACTTACGATGTGTACCTATTGGGCCAAGGGAGACTACCTGGGGGTGTCGTGACCCAGCCACGAGTAGCCTCCCGTCCCACCCCACGTGGGTAACTGGCTTGCGCCGAGAGACCCCAGTTTATTCGCTTAGCAGACGAGCGGCAAGCGGGGTAGGTGGGAGGGCCATCTGAGTCATGGCATCGGTAAGTATTTTTCGAAAAAATACATAAGAAAAATTCATTTGTTTCTTCAAAAACATTACCGATGCCATGACTACATGGGAGAATAGCAAACAGGAGGGGGGTGCCGCAGAACTTGTAACCTCACAAGCTAGCCAGACCCGCCCATCCCAGAGCAAACTCCCGACAATTTTAGCTAAAGGTTACCAACGGCACCAAGGTGCCGGGAGGGAGTGTTGCACCGCCTCGATGACCCCCAACAGGGCCAGGTTCTCTCGCTGGCCAGCCAGGTTTCGGAGGTAGAACCGGGTGATGGTCGACTCAGTCTGCCAGCCTATGGCAGCCCCAATTGTCTCAGACAGCACAGTAGCGGTCGAAGGCAGAGCTAGCAGCCATGGCTTGGACCTCGTGGGCCCTGAGGTAAGGTCGCTTGGCAGCGTCGGGGCAGAGGTTCCGGTAGGCGGAACGTATCACCCATCTATCTTAGCCAAGAAGAGATCACTTGGGCTGAGAAGTCTTGTCTACCTGGGGACAGGGAGAAGAGGCGGGTGCGTCCCCGGCGGGGCAGCTTGGGTCGGCGTAGGTACACGTGTAAGGCTCTCACCGGGTCCTGTTGTCTGACCTCCCTGTTGGACTGACCGCCTTCAGTGGTCGCAAGGTGATCACCTGGGGGGCTGTCAAGGGGACTGTAACTTGGCCAGGAAGGCCGGGTCCGTAAATAGCTGCACAGAGCCATCCGACCTGAACTGCAGGCAGGCGGGGCGCGCAGAGAGCGCGTGCAGCTCACTCACTCTGGAGGCTGTGGCAAGGGCGAGGAGAAAGCAGGTCGTCCGCGTCAGGTCGGCCAGGCTTACAAGGGGAAGCGGCTCAGAACGCTTAGTGTTCAACCAGGGTAGATCCCAGCATGGGATAAGGAAGCGGAAGGCAGGCCGTTGTATTCCGAAGTGGGCCGAAAGGACAGCGAGGTCTGTACACTTGCTGGGGCACACCCGGCCCCAGACGGTAAGTGTCCGCAATTATGGCAAGGTAGCCCCTGATGGTGATCGGTGCCAAGTGCTGTTCGGCGAAGCCAGAGGAAGAACTCGGCAAACTGGAGGGAGGTCAGATCGGTGGGGAGAGATGACGGAGGCCACACCAGGCTTGAAGCACTCTCCAATTTCCCTCGTAGACTCGCAGGGCCGAGGGTCTGCGGCCTGCAGCAAAGCTGACACTGCCTCACTCGAGAAGCCTCTAGCGGCAAGGGCACGCCGCACAATCTCCAAGAGGAGGAGTCGTTCGGGGCACGGATGGAAAGGCGCCTGGCGCTGTTGCTTGAGCATCGTGCGACGAATGGGTAACTGCAGTGGGGGGTCCGTAGTGAGGTTGAGGTCGGAGGTCCAAGCCCTGGTCCAGCAGAACGGCGCAGAGGCCGTCCCAGGGGATGTAGAGCGCGTTGACCGCCCAGGCTAGGGGGTCCGGGATGGGCGAGACAAAGAGGGGAAGCTGGAGATTCCACCTCGACGCAAGGAGGTCGATAAGTGGGGTCGCCCACATGGCGCAGATCATCTGAAGATGTGAGGGCGAAGAGACCATCGGTATGGAGTAGCTGACCGCGTCTCAATAGGGGGTCCGCGAGGACATCCAGGTGTCCCGGAATATCTCTCGCTCGGAGGGAGATGCCGCGATCCTCGCACCCAGGAAGAGCCGGTAAGGAAGCATGCAGAAGGCTCCGGTGGCGGGCCAGACAGGGTCGGTCCAACGGCGGAGGAGCGCGGGGGGAACCGGGACGGGGATGTCAAAGTCGCCCATGGAGGTTCGCCAGAGGAGAGGCAGGTGCAGTTGAAGTGGACGGTAGCCGAGACGACCCATTCCGATCTGCCGTAGTGTTTATGATGAGGCGACAAGGTCGCGGTGCCCGGGGCTCAAGGAGGGGGGCACCTAGCCGGCTTGGCGACTCGCCGGAGGAGTCAGCGGGCTTGGAGGCTGGGGCCTTTTCTTTGTCATAGTGTTTAAGGTAAGGCGACAAAGGTCGCAGTGCCCGGTGCTCAAGAAGGGGGGCACCTAGCCGGCTTGGCGACTCGCCGGAGGAGTCAGCGGGCTTGGAGGCTGGGAGAACCTCATACTGCCGGAGAGGGGGGGGGGGGTGATGGGGCGACACAGGTCTCCGCAGGCCAAGCTCAGGGAGGTTGGCGCTGTGCCGACTGGGCGACTCGCCGGAGGAGTCAGCGGGCAAGGGCGGTGCGGACACCGTGGCAGTAACAGTCTTAGTACGCGAGCCGAAGTCGCGAGATGTGCGTTTCCCCAAGGCAGAGGAGCGTAGCTTGATCAAGTCCCGGCATGCCGCGGGAGGTCCCATGGTAGGCGGACAGACGTGGACTGGCGTAGGCCGCTCGCGCCGGTAGAAGTTCCAAAGTTGTGACCAAAGTTCTTCCGGCCGAGTGGAGCAGACACCTCAGAGGAGGTCGGAAGAGCAGCCGGCTGACTTCCCTAAGCTGCCTCTGAAGCCGATCCTGTCGAGAAGTGACAGCAACGCGTTTCGGTCCGTCCCTAGGGCGGTCGCTGACTGAAGCGAAGGAGCAGCTCGTCGCGGTAAGTCGAAGATGGGCTCTAGGCCGTCCGTCTTGCTGTGGCGAAGACGCCGTCCAAGAGGCGGGAGAAGGCCCAGGGGCTGAGGTTTAGGCCGAATGGGAGAGCGCGGAACTGGAAGACTATGCCGACGAAGGCGAAGCGCCGACGCGCCTGGTGGGCGGAGAACTAGGACGTGAAGGTAGGTGTCCGAGAGGTCCAGGTGAATGGCGAAGTCCAGAGGTCACACCGAAGGATTAAGGACTCTGGTGGCCTCCAACCGGGGGAAGGCGCGGAGGAGCACAGGTACCGGGCCGAGAAGTCGATGACCGGGCGCCACTTGCCTGCGGGCTGAAGACCAGTGAAGAGAAGACTGTAGCAGGCGGGGGAGTCAGGGCACGCGACAGCCACTGTGGCATCCTTCCGCAAGAGGGCGGAGATCTCTCCATGAAGCTCAGCTTCCTTGAGTGGGTTCGAAGGGGCGGTCATCCACACCGGGGAGCGTCGCAGCGGGCGGGGACGTCCGGAGACAGGGGCGAGCAGCCCCGCCTGGAGGCCGCAAGGGGAGGGACTACCAGTCCGGAGAAAGAAACACAGGACCTAGCGGGCGGCTGCACCGAAGGAGATGAAGCGGTGGGCCAGAGGTCCCCGTACGCGTCAACGAAGCGGAGCGGTTCGCGGAAGGGGCCTTCTTCTTCTTCTTCTTTTCGTTCGCAGTGGGCTATACGGTCAGTCCAGCACCGGCGATGAATGACGTCGTTTTCTCCAGGTCTTCTCGACTCCGTAGAGTTTGGTCTGCAGTGGAGTTGGCGACGGCCACACTTCTTTTCTTTCATCGTCCAGTAGGGGGCATCTCTGGAGAATATGTTCCGCTGTTTGGTCTTCCTGACCACAGGCGCAGGTTGGTGATGGCGCCAGCTTGAGCTTTCTGTTCATGTGAGCGTTCAGTCTGTTGTGGCCGGTACGCAGTCTGATCAGGACGACTTGCTGCTCTCTGGTCATTGTGTGGTAGTCGTCTCTGTTTGACCTCGGCCTCATCAATGCTTTGATGATTGTCTTTTGCTCACTATAGCTGATGCTGTTTTCTTGTTGATCTTTTGTGGCTCCTTCTTTCGCCAGCTCGTCTGCCCTTTCATTTCCTGGTACCCCACAGTGGGCTGGTATCCACTGGAGAACAATTCTTCTGGTTTGTCTGACCTTCTGCAAAGCTCTGGTCAGCTGCGGGAGTTTGTCGTTCTCGAGGGCCTGGAGGACTGAAAGGGCATCGGAGAAGAAGACAACTTGATAGCATGGGTCTGTAGAATTCTGAACCATGGAGGCGGCCTGCATAAGTGCTTCAGTTTCCGCTTTGTAGTTTGTGCAGTGTTTGCCGGTGGCTACACTGGATGTGGCTGTATGTCCCCCATGGAGGGGGCCAGAAGCAGCTGTTGGCATAGGTTCGGCAGCACCAGGCAAGGCGTTGACGGAAGCGGGCCAGCCACCGGGGCGGCCAGGGCCAAGGTGAGGACGTCTCCTAACAGCGGAGGGAACGGCGGGTACTCTCTCCGCAACATGGACTACGGGTCGATCCAAGGAGCGGCACACAGAGGTCCGGGAACGGGCGGACGATCCGATCTGCCATGGTCATCCTGACGAGGTGACAAAGGTCGTGGTGCCCGGGGCTCAAGGAAGGGGGCACCTAGCCAGCTTGGTGACTCGCCAGAGGAGTCAGCGGGCTTGGAGGCGGGGGGGAACCTCAGTACTGCCGGAGGGGGGCGGAAGGGGCGACATAGGTCGCCGCAGGCCAAGCTCAGAGAGGTTGGCGCTGTGCCGGCTAGGCGACTCGCCGGAGGAGTCAGCGGGCAAGGACGGTGCGGACACCCTGGCAGTAACAGTCATGGCACGCGAGCCGAAGTCGCGTGATGAACATCTCCCCAACGTCAGGGCTTGGTAGCCGCTTGTATTCCTCAAGCGGGATGAGTGGACTCGCTGTGGAGCAGACTCGAGTGAGTGGGCGTGTAAGAGGGGATCCCTGGTAAGCTGTCCCCCAACAGGCGCATGGGTGCATCTTCGTAGGTCAGGGGCCGAGGCATGCGTGAGGCTGCGGGACGGCGGAGGATGTTCACGCCGACAGCAGCTTCAGAGCTGGGACCAGCTCCTCGACCAAGGGTGCGCAGACATCACAGGCACGACTGGAGGCTTCTTACAACAGGAGCAGGAGAGGCACACTGCATGCAACTTCCAGCCACAAGAAAACACCACATCGGGTGCAGGTGCGGACTGGACAACTGCAACATCAGATCAGAACAAGCGCCTATATAGTGTCCCAGCAGTCCCTTCTACAGCAACGTAATGGGGACGGCACACGTCGCCGATCGCAGCTGCTAGGGACAGAGCTTATAACAAGCCAGGGCCTTCCTATAGGGAAACTTGTTATCAAATGCAAAAGTCTTTCTCCTTTAAAAGAAACTTTAAACGTTTAAACGTTTGTCCACCACGAAGGTGATTTCAAGACGGCGCCCCGAAAAGAGGTATGAACAAATTTTGACCTCATCTGTGTTCGAACCCATGACCTTTCGGACGAGAGTCGAACGCTCTATCACCCAGCTCCTCCGTGTTCATCTATATTAATTTTAGAGTTATAGCACTGCCGAATAGGGCTGTCTACCCAAGAAATTAATGGTCCATTGGCACCGAGTGCATACTGGTCGCACCCACAAGGGGCTAATTATTTAAGTTATTCTCCCCAGGATCAAGCAACTAAACACAGTCCGAAAACTGCCTGCAACAGATACTGCTGACAGTATTATGTATGGGTCCTTTGTGTACTAACTTAGAGCTTTATGATGAAAATACACTGCCACATGTCGAAATCATGGTTTGGGGGTGTTGGTTTTGTACCCGTGCAAATTATTGTCTGCATCGGCCTCGTTTGAATTTGTGCATAATTACTAGCCTACGTCACAAGGCAGAACCTGGTCAATACTGCAGACGAGGTCATCAGTGTGGGTACACATGTGTCAGTGTAACAGCACTGAAGTTCTCCCTTTGACATAATTTTCCACGATATAATAGCATTATGCCCACATGAAGTTAGCTGCAGAAACCTCACTTCATGCAGTCCAAAGTATGAGAAACACTGAGTATGCATCAAGTCAAAAATGTGGTGACACGCCACGCACAAGTGCAACCCAGCATGCAAAACACCGAGAGTGATGCCGCCGCCCGGCGCCTTTGGCGCCGGTCGCTGGCACACATCGAGACCTTACCTAGCCATCCAGCAGAGGCTGGGGGAAGGCAAAAACCTGACACGCAGAAGCGGGAGCGCCACACCAAGGAGCCGGGGCTGCACACGGCAGGAAAGGGCGCCGAGTCCGCGACGGGAGTCCCAGAGGACCAGAACACTCATGAACTTGTCCGAAGGCATTCCAGAGAAGAACCACAGAAGTAACAACAGTCCCAGGCACCCGAGCGCCACACACCGCCGGAAACGGAGGCTCCCAGGGCGCAGGGAACACGGCGCACACGATAACTTACTTACTTACACCTGTCACCCCTACCCGGGTATAGGCCGTCGACGAGAGACCTCCAGCAACTCCTGTCCTGTGCTTCTCCTTCGATTCTACTCCAGGTGGTTCGCAGTCTCTTAATGTCTGCTTGGAGGTCTCGACGCCAGGAGTTTCTTGGCCTACCTCTTTTCCTCTTTCCCTGGGGGTTCCATGACAATGCATGCCTAGTGGTACTGGAAGCTGGCTTTCTCAGACTGTGACCAATCCATCCCCATCTTCTTCGCCCAATTTCATTCTCTGCTGTTATCTGCTCTGTTCTCTCCCAGAGTCTGACGTTGCTGATCTTCTCTGGCCAGTGGATTTTCAAAATTCTTCTAAGGCAACTGTTCATGAAGGTCTGTACTCTGTTGACTGTGGTTTTTGTCAATCTCCAAGTCTCTGCTCCATATAGGAGAACTGCTTTTACATTGGAGTTGAAAATCCGGATTTTGGTGTGTTGTGACAGCTCTCTGGAACTCCACACTTTTTTCAACTGGAGAAAGGCTGCTCTGGCTTTACCGATTCGTGCTCTGACATCTGCATCAGTGCCGCCTTTTTTGTCTATGATGTTCCCGAGATAGGTGAAGGACTCCACCTCCTCCAACGGGGTGCCAGCAAGCAAGACTGGTTCTTCCCTGGTTGCGTTCAGCCTCATTGTCTTTGTTTTCTGTTTGTGAATGGTGAGGCCCACTTGGGACGAGATGTCAGCAAGCCTCGTGGTCTTGTCCTGCATTTGTTGATGAGTGTGGGACAGTAATGTTAGTTAGTTAGTTATTTGGGTTTAACGCCGAGCAGGCGACTAAGGCCATCTCACGGCGGGATGGGTAAAAATCTGGTCAGCCAGACTAAAAGCAAGGTCTTAAGACAAGATGTAAATATAGATTAAAAATCTCAGGCTAAAATGTCGCACATGTCTGGAAAAGAAACGTCTACAGACTCTCAAAAAGGGCAAATAAAAAAATTCACATAGTCTATGAATGCTCAGATCTTGTTAAAAATATTGCATTCTCTCAAAAAATTGAAGATTTTGTCCGGGGGAACATCCCGGAACAAAACCTTCAAGGAGTCTGCTGTGAAGTGTTTATATCTGGTGTCAATTAGGTCAGCACAATACAGCAAAAAGTGTCGAACAGAAAACTGCTCATCACAGGCAAAACACCATGGACGCTCATCCTGTTTAAGTAAGTAAGAGTGCGTAACATATGTGTGCCCGATGTGGAGCCGAGCAAGGACAGTCTCCTCACGGCGGCTGCCGCAGCGGAAAGGTAGACTGTCAGACAACTTAGGAAGAGCTTCATGAAGCTTGTTCCCTTCCTCTTTGTCCCACTCGGACTGCCACTCGCGGGCTATGTACGCACTAATAACAGGTTTAAAATCACTATAGACAGTCTGTGTGTCAGGGACAGGGTCACTGCGGGCACTGTTGGCAGCAGAATCTGCGATTCTGTTGCCTTCGATGCCCACATGGCCTGGGACCCAAATAAAAATGATGTCATAATATTCCTTCATCAAGTCCGCGTAGAGCTCTCTAATCTGCACCAGCAGTGGATGGTCTGTTCCCGCGCCCTGAAGGGCCTGCAGGGCAGAAAGAGAGTCAGACAGAATCAGGAAGTTCCTTTCCCGAGACTGATAGGCATGCTTGAGTGCTAGCAGAATGGCCTGCAGTTCTGCACTAAATACAGAGGAATGGTCAGGGAGACGGAGCTTAAATGGGCGTCTAGGATGGCGAGAGGACACTGCAGCCGCAGCCACTCTTCCATCCTCAGACTTGGACCCATCCGTATAAAGACGACAATAGCCAGGAAAAATTGAAAGGAGTTCATTGAGGCTCTGTTGGTATATGGCTGGTGGAGTACAATCCTTCTTGTGGGCAGTCAAGTCCAGCAAGATGTCAGGAACTGGTAGTAGCCAGGGTGGAGTGACGTGTTGCAGAGATTCCGAAACTTTGTCCAGGTCCACTCCGGCCGCCTGCAGATGAGGTCGGACACGGAAGGAAAGTGGACGGACAGCTCCCGGATGGGCATCGTAAATCTCTGCAAACGACGGGTTAAAAACACAATCATAGGCAGGATTTTCTGGATGGGCCTTCAGCTTCAGAACGTAGCTGAGCATGAGGCGGATGCGGCGGAGCCTGAGAGAAGGCTCCCCTGCCTCTGCATACAGACTAGGAACTGGAGATGTCCTGAAGGCTCCCAGACATATGCGCAGACCTTGATGGTGAATTGTGTTCAGACGCTGCAGAACAGACTTGGAAGCCGAGCCATATACCACAGAGCCGTAATCCAGTTTGGACCGAACAAGGGCCCGGTACAGTCGAAGTAAGACGATGCGGTCTGCACCCCAGTCAGTACGACCAACGACACGAAGAATGTCGAGGGCCTTCCGACAAGAGGTTCTAAGGTAGTTAACATGGTTGCAGAAGGTCAATCTTTTGTCAAAGATGACCCCCAGAAACTTAGCCTCTTCAGCCACCTTAATTGGCACTCCAGCAATGCTCAGGCTAGGTTCTGGAAAAAATTTCGTCTGGTTAGTAAAATGCACACAGACTGTCTTGGATTGATTGATTGTACATTGCTTAACGTCCCGACAGCAACAAGGCTTTCTCAGGACGTGCCTGCACTGATTGTGAAAAAAAACTAAACAGAAAATTGAATGTATGTCGCCAGCCGGTCAAATACATTAAATAAACCTACAACATGGGGCATAAATAAAGCTAAGACCATTTAGCAACACACATCCAATATCAAGAGCTACAGGCAGTGCAGACAGTAGGGAGAGTTTTAAAAAGGCAAATACAGGTGAATGGACAAAGGGTAGACAGAAACACATGCCCCAGAATAGAGAGAAAAACCCACCCTGTGGGGCTGACCAGGGTGACCCTGGGAACTAAAAAATACCTAACCCCACCCAAGTCCCCCAGGGCAGACCCGGGTGGGGGGACTGTCTTGGAGGGCGAGAATCTGAATCCATTGAGAGACACCCACCCCTGGATGCGATCAACGCACAGCTGCAAGCGCCTCTCAAGGGACGCAAGTCCTCGACCTCGTGCACACAAAGCAAAGTCGTCCACAAACAAAGAGCATTCAGAATCATCCTTGACGGCCTTTACAATGTTATTTATTTTAATGCTAAATAAAACAGGAGATAGAATACTGCCCTGCGGGACACCCATCTCCTGTTCAAAGGAGTCGGAGAGGGTGGAGCCCACACGGACATGGAACGACCTGTTGGACAAAAAATTGTGAATAAAAACGGGCAGATGCCCTTTAAAACCCATGTCCGACAAATCAGACATTATACCATGCTCCAGGTAGTGTCATATGCCTTTTCAAGATCAAAGAAAATTGCATAGACATGCTGCTTGTTGACAAAAGCATCTCGGATAAAAGACTCAAAGCGGTCTAGATGGTCAGTTGTACTACGGAAGCGCCGGAAACCGCACTGGAGGTCTGTGATGAGACCCTGTGACTCAAGATGCCACACCAGTCGGGCGTTGACCAAGCGTTCCATAGTTTTACATAAACATGATGTCAAAGCTATTGGCCGGTAGTTGCCCGGGTCGGAAGGATCCTTACCCGGCTTGGGAATTGGCACAACCACAGCCTGGCGCCAAGATGGCGGAAAATGACCGGTTATCCAGATATGGTTAAAGGCCTTGAGAAGTACAAGGAGTGAATCCTCAGGCAGATGTGTTATGAGCTGATAATGGATGGTATCTAATCCAGCAGCAGAGTCAGTACATTTCTGCATGGCTTGCTGCAATTCTGAAAACGTGAAAGGGGCATTATAGTCTTCCAAGTTATCCGATATAAAATCACAAGCACAAGATTCTCGCTTCTCCTTCTCT
>BTPG01000007.1:153264659-153339659 GCA_036245525.1 Semisulcospira habei
CTCTGGAAGAAAGGTGAATAATGCTCTGTTGAAGAATTATGGGCAATGGTGGAGGCAAGCAAATTGGCCACAGCCTTTTTATCTGTGACCAAACTGGCACCATCTCTAAGATGGCCGACAGAAGCCGAGCCACCCCTGCCCCTAATTCTTCGAACAGCCTTCCAGACTTTTTGGGACGGAGTCCTAGAAGATAAAGATGAGACGAAGCGTCTCCAGGAAGCACGGCGTTCACGTTTAAAAATATAACGGGCTTTCGCCCGCTGTCTTTTAAAGGTTAAAATATTTGCTTGCGACGGATTACGAAATGCACGTCGCTGAGCAGATTTGCGCATTGTTTGGGCCTTGCGGCACTCTTCATTGAACCATGGTACTCTCGGCTTCCGAGGGAGTGATGTGGAAGTTCTAGGGATGGTTTCACCTGCAACCTCCAACAAAATAGAAGTAAAACAAGAAACAGGTTCTTCAGCTGACATGACCACCTCCTCTGTAAGACGAGACTGACAGAGAGAGGCAAACAGAGACCAGTTAGCTTTCTTGAGATTCCAGCGCCCCACCGGCGAATCCTCCTCACAGCTGACCGATGACAGGACTACTGGGAAGTGGTCACTACCACACAGGTCGTCGTGAACCTTCCAGTCAAAGTCCAGCATGAGAGAAGGATCACACACAGTGAGGTCTAGAACAGAACTAGATCCGGAACCTGAGTTAGAGTATGTAGGTGAGCCATCATTAAAGACACATAGGTTAAGTTGAGAAAAAACATCTTCTAACATCTGACCCCTGCCATCATAGTGGTCACTACCCCAAAGGTGAGCATGACCGTTAAAATCCCCCATGAGAATAAAGGGAGGGGGCAGTTGATCTACTAAGTGAAAAATATCATTGCTACAGACCCGCAGTGATGGTGGCAGGTAAATACTGCATATGGTTATGGTCTTTTTTAAGGTAACCCGAGCAGCGACAGCCTGAAGACAGGTGTCGATGCTAACGGGGCTACATAAAATTTGGCTACTAATGAGAAGAGCCGCTCCACCTGAGCGCCTCTCCGAATCAGAGCCTTTATGTATAACATTAAAACCATTAAAAGACACAGGGTCAGAAGTCTTCAGGTAAGTCTCCTGAAGAGATATGACTGAGGGGTTATAGAACTTGACTAAAAGACGTAATTCCTCAAAGTTAGCTCGAAAACCACGACAATTCCACTGAAGCAAAGAGTCCATGATTAAGTCTTATCTGGGGGTAAGGAGTTTTTCCCCCCTTTTTCCTTTACCTTGGAAGGAGTTGAAGAAACAGAGGGGGGCCGGCTCCCGGGCCTCCTCTGGTTCCTCGGAGGAGGAGGGGGTGGAGCTGCCGCAGCATCAGCAACAACAACTTCCACTCCCTCCATCCGCTCCTCCAGTGCAGCATATTTGTTTTGAAGGGGGACATCTGTGTTCCCCTTCTGGGCCCGTGCGCACAGCGGTCCCATAGATTTCTTAAGACTTCTGGTCCTGGGCAGCGTTCCTGCCGCTAGAGTTAGCGGCCTTAGAAGGCTGACCAGAGCCAGAAGCCTTTGGAGTTGACTGACTAACAGGTTTGGGTGGGGGCTGAGGCTTAGGGGCAACAGAAGGCGGCACAACCGGACCGGCAGTGTCCGCCTTCTGCGTTCCCTGGCTCCTTGTCACCACCAGAGGAGGGTTACTCTCCAGGGGCGAGAGGAGCCGAGGCTCCGCCCCCAACCAAGAAGTTGGGGTCTGACATGAAAAGTCTTTGGTGGGGCGCTTGCCTGCCACCGCTGCACTAAAAGTATACACTGAGGTGTTAGAGGTTGGGGCAGCCGCAGCTGCACCAGGGCCTTCAACCAGTTTTTTGGCATCCAGAAAGGACAGCCCATTCTCCACACGCACCTGCTGAATCTTGCACTCGGATATCCAACGAGGGCATTTCTTATCCGAAGCCATATTCGCCCCCTGGCAATTCACACACAGGGGGGTGGCTGTGCAGGACTCAGCAGAGTGTCCGGGCCTAGTGCAACGGGCGCATGAAGCCTCTGCCTGACGGCATGTCTTCTGCCCATGGCCATACTTTTGGCACTTAAAGCACCGGAGGGGAAGAGGGACATACCTTTTCACTCTCAGGGAGTAGTAACCTCCCCAGATGGTAGTAGGAGGGGTGGGGGTGCCAAACGTCAGGATGATGGTAGGGAGACGGATCTCCCCACCACCTCGCTTGGAAGCGAAGCGCCTGACGCAAGTCACCCCCTGAGACTTAAGGTTCCTTACAAGTTCATCTTCTGACAGTTCTGCCAAAGCTTTATCTTTGATTACGCCTCTTGACGAATTCATAGTTTTGTGGGGTGTGACTTCCACAGGAGTGTCTCCGATGGAAGAGAGCCCCAGTAGCCCGCTGGAGTGTGCCCGAGTACGGCACTCCACCAGCAAGTCACCAGACCTGAGGCGCTGGGCGTCAGGCCTGCCAACACGGCTCCTGAGGGTCTCCCCCACCAGAAAAGGATGCAGCTTGGTAACTGGTTTCTCCTTCACCTTGCTATGGACAATGAGGAAGCGAGGCCATACGGCCGACGCCTGAGGCGTCGCTTCCTCACAGTCTGAATCACTGTCATGTGCAATGTCGGTGTCTATGCGCCGTTTCTGTGCTAGTTTTGGTTTTTTGGTTTTATCCATATTATATTAGTAGAGATATTCATCCCCCGAGGGTCCCCGCCCGCCACCGAGCCCAACAAGGGAAAGTGCAACTGTCGGCGGGTCTCCAGCCGACGCACAATGGAGACTGCCCGAAAGATATACTCAAGGGGGTAAGCCCGATTGAACCATTTGAGCCACCGCCTTCTATCACACCGTTGAATGCAGGGGAATACTGGCGTAAAGCACCTAATCAGCAGCAGAAGCTATAGCATGGTGCTCCGTATAGCAACCCGCATGTCAACAGTGGGATAGGGCTCAACGTGACAAGAGCCGATTGACTAGGCCGGTACGACTAGCCTCCCGTTTAGGTAGAAGTCAAGGCCGAAGTGGAGTGTTGGCACCAGTGAGCCGCAGCCCAAAGGGAACCTCAGCCACCAGGATCCTCTTCTCCCCCGACACGGGTCTCCAAGCACGGCAAACACTTGGGATCCAAAGGACCAAAAAGTCACGAGTATTTTTAAGGACCAATCCAACATGGTACGACCTAGGTTAGCACAGCTCCTTAAAAACCGGACCAGTAAAAAGGCTGAACAACATATCTGCTGACATCAAGTCCTAATCCTGGACAAAGATGGCACCCGTCCGCTAGCCCACTCAGTCAGGGACTGAGCGGACTACCCACCTACGCCACGTGGAGGCCGGTGCCGGGTAGGCGTGGGACAGTAATGCCAAGTCGTCTGCAAAATCGAGGTCGTGAAGCTGTGTCCACAGTGTCCACTGTATTACACTTCGTCTGTGCTCTGTGGTCATCTTCATGACCCAGTCAATGGCCAGTAGGAAGAGGAACGGAGACAGCAGACACCCCTGCCTGACACCAGTTCTGACCTGGAGCTCCCTGGTGAACTGCCCTTCGTGGATCATGCGACATGTCATGCCATCGTAGCTGCTCTTGATCAGGCGGACGAGCTTTGTGGGTACACCGTAGTGTCGTAGGAGTTTCCACAGAGTCTCTCGGTCCACACTGTCAAATGCTTTCTCATAATCCACAAAGTTGACGTACAGCGGGGAGCTCCACTCCAGAGACTGTTCCACGATGATGCGGAGAGTGGCGATCTGGTCTGTACATGATCGGTTCTTCCTGAATCCTGCTTGCTGGTCTCTCAGCTGAGGGTCAACGGAGCTCTTCATTCTCTCCAGGATGATCCTGTTGAAGACCTTTCCTGGTACTGACAGCAAGGTGATTCCTCTGTAGTTGGAACACTTGCTGAGGTCACCTTTCTTGGGAAGCTTGATTAGGTACCCCTCCTTCCAGTCAGCCGGCATCACCTCCTCTTCCCAGATCTTTCCAAACAGTGGGTACAGCATCTCCACTGTTGTCTCTAGGTCTGCTTTCAGAGACTCCGCTGGGATGCCATCTGGCCCTGCTGCTTTGCCGTTCTTCAAAAATGCCACTGCTCTTCTGATCTCTTCCCGGCTGGGTCTGTCACAGCTGATGGGTAGGTCGGTCTCTGCCGGCTGGATGTCTGGGGGGTTGGGTGGGCTAGGTCTGTTCAGTAACTCTTCAAAATACTCGGCCCATAATAATAATAATAATAATAATAATAATAATAAGCGCATTAAATAGGCGCTTTATCCCAATTGAAAATCGGCTCAAAGCGCCGCCGCGAACTGAACCCAACAAGCACGCTCACGTGAATCACGCGCATTCACTCACACACAGTACATAAACACAGAACATTCACGTGGTGCTAAGGGCTAGCTCAAGCGAGCTACTGTAGTTTTTGGAAATTCAAAATCGTTTGTATTTGAAATTTGATTAAGTGGGCTGAAGCTGATACCAAAGTCGTGGGGGAGGAAGAGCCGGAGTACCCGGAGAAAGAACCCCCGACGGTCCGCCCGAATTAACGGTGACACTTACTAGAGGAGAAAAATCTGACACCGGAACCCGTAATCGAACCTCGCACCTTTAGCACTGGTGGCAGGCGCCTTAACCACTGCGCCACGGACCGCCCCATCTGTCGAGTTGGTCTGCTCTGTCTGCAATAGGCTTGCCTTCTTTGTCTTTCACTGGTCTTTCTGTATGGCCATACTTGCCTGACAATCTTTTGGTAATGTCGTAGAGCCGTTTCATGTTGCCGCTGCCTGCTGCCTTTTCTGCCTCTGCTGCTAGGCTGTCTGTGTAGGCCCTCTGGCTTCCGAGTATTCCCCCTGTGCCCTTACTTTGGCTGCTCTCGTGCGACTGTTGTTGACAACTGCTTTCTTCTGCTTCCTCACTTCTATCTTCTTCAAGGTCTGTGCCGACAGCCAGTCCTTGTGATGGTGTTCTCTACGTCTCCTCTTTTTTGTAGCTATTTCCTTTTTTGCAGGGTGGGGAAGTTACCCCCACGCCTTACTAGGAGGACCAGGGGTTTTCTGTCGGGGTCACCTTCCCTTAGACCATGTTGGTTCACGGCACCTTATTTCATTCGGTGCACCCCTCTCACGAGGGACCCCCTATCCACCACCCAGGGGACGCGCCTCAACGCCATATGGTCCCAGCGCGAGGCTCAAAAACATTACCGATCGCCTTTCATGTTGATAAGGGTTGCAGTACCAGGCGCTTACCTGCATGCTTGTACCTTTGTTGTACCATTATGCGTCGAATGCTCGCCTTAGATTGTTGGGGCCCCATGTGACCTCGCCCGCGTGCCTCCATGTGTGATATGTGTTGCAGTTGCCAGGTGCTGACCTGCATGCAGTGGGACAAGTTTCAATGGCCGACTGACAACCACAAGGTCTGTCTCCCCTTCACTGGCTGCACCTCCGACCACGCTTGCGACACCTACTCCACCTGGCCTGAGCAGCATTGGTCACAGTTATGGAGCGCCCGGCACCGGTGAGTGATCCTTCTCCCGTCGAGGCGCCCTCCTCCATGCCCAGAGCAGTGACTGCACAAGACCACACCGACCTTGTGAAACAGACGCCACTCCAGACATGTGAGCCCAGCGCTCCTAGCAGGACTGCTCTCAACACAACTGCTTCCTGGAGGGAGCGCGCCAGGACAAAGCCCGCTGGTTCCTACGGGGAGCCACATAGTCGGCAGAGCGCCCGCCTCACTGAGCCCATCCTCCTGGGACGCGCTACGTGCCGTCCTGTGTCCACTGATAGTCCTTGCTCATCTCTAATCGGAAAGCTCGCTGACTCTTACGGGGAGTCGTTTAGCCGGCAGAGAGCCCGCCTGACTGAGCCCGGCTCGCAGAGACCAGTGTCCATGTGTCCGAGGACTTCGGGCAGTTCAGAGCCCTTACGCTACTCCAGCTCCTCCAGACGCTCGCGCTCACCTGTTGTCGAGCACAGGAAGGACCACGTTGCGCGCCAACCTAGTCGGCGCAGCACCTACCACTCTTCGGCCTCATCGTGCTCGGCCCAATCTGAGACGTTGTTTCCGCAAACAGCCTCCCACTCGTCTCGTCCTCCCCTCCAAGTCCGACGCGCCGCACTTCGCCCTCTCCTCGACGGCGCCCTAGTAGGAGCCCCCCCCCCCCCCTTTCGGGATCGTCGGCCCCGTTCACGTCGTCACAGTCGCTCCCCCCGCTCCAGACGCCCATCCCGCGCCGACCGGACTTCTCCTCGTCGTGTCTCACCGCGGACACTGCCTCGTCTTCGCCAGCAGAGCCCCCTCGGACCTCGCCGTTTCCCCTCCGCCTCTTCCGGCCAGCATGTCTTGACCATCGTCCCCGCCAGCCCCCATCTGCGCCGTCGGTTCTCCCCCCCCTCCCTGGATGGCGATGAGGCCCCGAGTCGCCTGGCCCTACTGGGCGGTCTTAGCCACTCCCCTTCTCCTTGCCCTCCCGCTTCGGATGCCTCGGACTCCCCCAAGCTGGCCTCGTCTTCGCGTACGGACACCGTTCTAGCCTTGGATGAAGCTGCTCACCTCATCACCGCCGCGCTACCCGCAGACGCCTGCCCGCCGTCCCCTCCGCTCAAGAGGAAGGTCTCCGCGTTTGTCGACGCTGGACGGCAGGTGAAGAGATTCAAGTCGCTTCTGCAGCCCCCCGGCTTTCGTGACCTCTGCGACGCCTTCTCCGCTCACCTCCTGGCGGATCCCTGGGACTCCGACTTCTTCTCGGACCGTAGGTGGCCAGCTGGACTCGACATTGCCTTTCGACAGGACTGGTATGCGGGCCATTCTCAGGCGTTCACATGCCTCTTCCCGCCTTGGACCCTCTAGCCTTGGTTCAGGCTGGTGGCGCCGCCCTGCTGAAGCACACCCTTCCAAGCAGCTTGGACAAGACTGCCTCACTCGTCCGTAACACCTTGACTTGCTCAGGGCTCCTGGAGCTGCTTACACAAGCCTTCGTCCGCCGCATCGACACTACGACAATGACAGAGAGAGGCAAACAGAGGCCAGTTAGCTTTCTTGAGATTCCAGCGACTCACCGGTGGATCCTCCCCACAGCTGACCGATGACAGGACTACTGGGAAGTGGTCACTACCACACAGGTTGTCGTGAACCTTCCAGTCAAAGTCCAGCATGAGAGACCAGTAAGGTCTAGAACAGAACTAGATCCTGAACCTGGGATATAGTAGGTAGGTGAGCCATCATTAAAAACACATAGGTTAAGTTGAGAAAAAACATCTTCTAACATCTGACCTCTGCCATCATAGTGGTCACTACCCCACAGGTGAGCGTGACCGTTAAAATCTCCCATGAAAATAAAGGGAGGGGGCAGCTGATCTACTAAGTTAAAAATATCATTACTACAAACCCGCAGGGATGGTGGCAGGTAAATACTGCATATGGTTATAGTCTTTTTTAAGGTAACCCGAGCTGCGACAGCCTGAAGACAGGTGTCAACATTAATGGGGCTAAATAAAAACTGGTTGCTAATGAGAAGAGCCACTCCACCCGAACGTCTCTCTAAATCAGAGCCTTTATGGATAGCATTAAAACCATTAAAGGAGACAGTCTGCAGGCAAGTCTCCTGAAGAGATATTACTGAGGGGTTATAGAACTTGACTAAAAGGCGTAATTCTTCAAAGTTGGTGTGTAAACCACGACAATTCCACTGAAGCTGAGGGTACATGATTAGGTTTTATGTGGAGGAGGAGAGTTCCTCCCCCCTTTTCCTGCGCCTTGGAAGGAGTCAAAGAAACAGAGGGGGGTCAACTCCCGGGCCTCCTCTGGTTCCTCAGAGATGAGGGGGGAGGAGCTGCCACAGCACTAGCTACGACAACCTCCACTCCCTCCATCTGCTCCTCCAATGCAGCATATTTATTTTGAAGGGAGACATCAGTGTTCCCCTTCTGGGACCGTGCGCACAGCGGTCCCCTAACTTTCTTAGACTTCTGGGCCGTGGCAGCGTTCCTGCCACCAGAGTTGGTGGCCTTAGAAGGCTGACCAGTGCCAGAAGCCTTTGTAGTAAGATTGACAGGCTTGGGTGGGGGCTGAGGCTTAGGGGCAGCAGAAGGTGGTGCCACCGCCTTTTGCGTTCCCTGTCTCCTCGTCACCACCGGAGGAGGGTTACTCTTCAGGAGCGAGAGGATCCGAGGCTCCGCCCCCAACCAAGAAGTTGGGGTTTGACAAGAGAAGTTTTTGGTGGGGCGCTTGCCTGCCACCGCAGCACTGAAAGTATACACAGAGGCGTTATTTGAGTTTCGCGCAGCCTCAGCTGCACCAGGGCCGTCAACCAGTCCGCAAAGGACAGCCCCTTCTCCACACGCACCTGCTAAATCTTGCACTCGGAGATCCAACAAGGGCACTTCTTGTCCGAAGCCATATGCGCCCCCTGGCAATTCACACACAGGGGGATGCTGTGCAGGACTCAGCAGAGTGTCCGGGCTTAGTGCAGCGGGCGCATAGAGCCTCTGCCTGGCGGCATGTCTTCTGCCCATGGCCATACTTTTGGCACTTAAAGCACCGGAGGGGGAGAGGGACGTACGTTTTCACTTTTAGGGAGTAGTAACCTCCCCAGATGGTAGTAGGAGCGGTGGGGGTGTCAAACGTCAGGATGATGGTAGGGAGACGGATCTCCCTACCACCTCATTTGGAAACGAAGCGCCTGACGTAGGTCACCCCCTGTAACTTAAGGTACTTTTTCACAAGTTCATCTTCAGACAGTTCTGTCAATGCTTGATCTTTAATCACTCCTCTAGAAGAATTCATTGTTTTGTAGGGATGGACCTCCACTGGAGTGTCTCCAGTAGAGGAGAGCCTCAGTAGACCATTGGAGTGTGCCCAGGTACGGCACTCTACCAGCAAGTCACCAGACCTGAGGCGCTGGGCATCAGCCTGCCAACACGGCTCCTGAGGGTCTCCCCCACTAAGAAAGGGTGCAGCTTGGAAACAGGCTTCTCTTTAACTTTGCTGTGAATAATGAGAAAGCGACGCCAGATGGCCGACGCCTGAGGCATCGCTTCCTCACAATCGGAGTCGCTATCATTTTCAAGGTCAATGTCAGTGGCTATGTGCCGCTTTGGTGCCAGTTTTTTTTTTTATATATTTTCCATATTATAGTATGATAGATATCATCCCCCGGGGGTCCCTGCCCACCACCGAGCCCAACAAGGGAAAGTGCATTCGTCGGCGGGGTCTCCAGCTGACACACGATGGAGACTGCCCGAAAGATATATTCAGGGGGTTATGCCCGATGGTCTGAACCACCGCCTTCTATCACACGGTTGAATGCAGGGGAATACTGGCATAGAGCACCTAATCAGCAGCAGAGACTATAGCATCATACTCCGTATATCAGCCTGCATGTCAACAATGGGATAGGGCTCAACGTGACAAGAGCCGATTGACTAGGCCGGTACGACTAGCCTCCCGTTTAGGCAGAAGTCAAGGCCAAAGTGGAGTGTTTCAACCACCAGGATCCTCTTCTCCCCCGACACGGGTCTCCAAGCACGGCAAACACTTGGGATCCAAAGGACCAAAAGCTCATGAGTATTTTTAAGGACCAATCCAACATGGTACGACCTGGGTTAGCACAGCTCCTCAAAAACCGGACCAGTGAATAAGACTGAACATCATATCTGCTGACATCAAGTCCTAATCCTGGACAAAGATGACACCCCTCTGCTAGCCCACTCAGTCAGGGACTGAGGGGACTACCCACCCACGCCAGTTGGAAGCCGGTGCCCAGTGGGCTCCATCCTGTGGGACGGTCTCATCGCGTATGCGTACGCCCCCCCAACGGTCCTCGTTCCCAAAGTCCTCCTCAAGCTGCGAGGATGCAATGCAGTACTCTTGCTGGTTGCCCCGTTCTCCTGGAACTGGTCTTGGACCACCGTCCTCAGTCTTGCCACGCCCCCCCCCCCCCCCCCCCCCCCCCCCGATGCTGCCCACGCCAAGCACGATGCTCAAGCAGCCCCGCCGGCCGCTGTTCCACCCATGACTGGAGTGTCTCCTCCTTCACGCCTGGAGATTGTGCGGCAAGCCCTCTCCGCTAGAGGCTTCTCGTGTGCAGCAGTGGAAGCGATCGCTACACCCCGCAAACCCTCGACAAGGCGCGTCTACGAGGGAAAATGGCGAGTACTGTGCTCGTGGTGCGAGGACCAGCGCCTCTCCCCCACCGAACTGACAGATCCACAGCTCGCGGACTTCTTCCTCTGGCTCTTCGGAGACCAAGGGTTAGCCCCTATCACCATCAGGGGTACCTGTCCATGATTACCGACACCTACCAGCACCTCGGCCGCCCGGACCCCGGCGCCTGTAAAGACATCGCCGACCTTATGATTCAATTCGGCCTGCAGCGTCCAGTGCCCCGCTCGCTCATTCCTCGCTGGGACCTTCCCTGGGTACTCACATGGCTGAACTCTGTCAGATTCGAACCGCTGCCTTTGGCCCGCTTCGCGGATGTAACTCGTAAGACATGTTTCCTGTTGACCCTTGCCACCGCGGCCCGAGTAAGCGAGCTACACACGCTGTCTGCACGCCCTACCTGCCTGCAGTTTAGAGCGGATGGTTCCATGCAGCTGCTCACAGACCCTGCCTTCCTTGCCAAGACTAGGTCTCCTTTGACCGCACCACAGGTGATCACGTTGCAGCCGCTGTAAGATGCACACTTGCCCCGGGAGACCAGGCAACAAGATCCTGTGCGCGTCCTTCACGTTTACCTAAGCCGATCCAAAGCCGTCTGAAGAGGACACTCACGCCTCTTTCTACCTTTAAACCCAGGCAGAACTGACATACCTCTTCCTACTGGCCATAGACTGGGTCATGAAGATGACCACAGAGCACAGACGAAGTGGAATACAGTGGACACTGTGGACACAGCTTGACGACCTCGATTTTGCAGACGACTTGGCATTACTGTCCCACACTCATCAACAAATGCAGGACAAGACCACGAGGCTTGCTGACATCTCGTCCCAAGTGGGCCTCACCATTCACAAACAGAAAACAAAGACAATGAGGCTGAACGCAACCAGGGAAGAACCAGTCTTGCTTGCTGGCACCCCGTTGGAGGAGGTGGAGTCCTTCACCTATCTCGGGAGCATCATAGACAAAAAAGGCGGCACTGATGCAGATGTCAGAGCACGAATCGGTAAAGCCAGAGCAGCCTTTCTCCAGTTGAAAAAAGTGTGGAGTTCCAGAAAGCTGTCATGACACACCAAAGTCCGGATTTTCAACTCCAATGTAAAAGCAGTTCTCCTATATGGAGCAGAGACATGTTGACAAAAACCACAGTCAACAGAGTACAGACCTTCATGAACAGTTGCCTTAGAAGAATTTTGAAAATCCACTGTCCAGAGAAGATCAGCAACGTTAGACTCTGGAAGAGAACAGAGCAGATAACAGCAGAGAATGAAATTGGGCGAAGAAGATGGGGATGGATCGGTCACAGTCTGAGAAAGCCAGCTTCCAGTATCACTAGGCAGGCATTGTCATGGAACCCCCAGGGAAAGAGGAAAAGAGGTAGGCCGAGAAACTCCTGGCGTCGAGACCTCCAAGCAGACATCAAGAGACTGGGAACCACCTGGAGTAGAATCGAAGGAAAAGCACATGACAGGAGCAAAGAGGCTTCAGATACGCGCTCATGAGGTACGAGCCATGGCCACGAGCATCGCTTTCGACCGGAACTGCGCTGTCAAAGACATTGTGGCAGCCGTGGGCTGTCGGGCAGAATTGACCTTCGCCCGCTTCTACTTCCGGGATCTGGCAGGCCAGCGAGACAACCTCGAACTGGTAGGGGACATCTCTGCACCACAACACTCCCTCCCGGCGCCTGGCGCCGTAGGTACACACTTAGCTAAAATTGTCGGGAGGTTGCGGCTGGGAGGATGGCTCCAACTATAGCCCTTTTGCAGGGGTGTTTGGGCGCAGCACCCTCCTCCTTATCGCAATTCTTCCACATATTCATGTCATCGATAATGTTTTTGAGGAAATAAATTCATTTTTCTCTAAAAGGTATTTTTTCGAAAAATAGTTACCGATGACATGACTCAAAGGACCCTCCCACCTGCCCCGCTTGCCGCTAGTGAGCTAAGTATACTGACTGGTTGGTCACCACGTGACTCGGAACCGGATGAGCAGGAACGGAAGACAACTCTCAGCCCCTCTGGGGGTTCCCCGAGTGCCTCCTGGGTTGTGTGGAACACAACAGGTTCTTAGGCTAAAATTGAGTAAGTAGTATCATGCACACTTCTCTCCCTTGACAGTGCTTTTCCTACTCACTTGGTAGTTGTTTTTTTTTGAGTAAGTAGTAGACATTTCCACATAGTCATGTCATCGGTAAGTATTTTTCGAAAAAATACCTTTTAGAGAAAAATGAAATTTTGCTATCTCAACTGAGCCTATTGGTGCTATCTCAACTGAGCCAAAATTGATAAGAGTTGTAAATGAATAATCTAATATGATAAACGGCATTAATATCTTGCCTGTCATTAACCTTTTGATGTCAGTTGTGACTTTTGTCACAATGATTCCTACTGACCAACCACTACCATCAGCAAGAAGGTTACAACAAAACAATGCAATAACCTACCTCCATCTTTTAGCATCACAGTCCAGTTTGTGCCTGCAACAGACAACTCAACAATGATGGCCTAACCCATTAAGTCCTGATACACAAAACATGGAGATGGATTAAACACAATAGTTCCAAGGTTGGTGCCAGAACAGCTCGGAGCCTCTAGGCGCCGAGCTGTTCTGGCACCAGCCTTTGAAAGATCATGTCTGAATTTGGGAATTTCCAGCATAGGGCCTAACCCTTTTAGCCCCAAGGGTGTATTTCCCAAATTTTGGAAGTGTTACTTAACGACTATATACCAGTTGCAGGAGGTGGATTGACCATAATTCAAGGGTAGTGCCAGATTAGCTTGGCACCTTGGCACTAGCATTGAATTATCATGGTCAATCAATTTCCTGCTTTAGGGTGCTGGGGCTAAAAGGGTTAATGGGCTAAACAAACACAAAGTACTTTGTCAGTGAAACTGGAAAACCTTGTACCTGCATCTGAGACATAGGTTTTCTTGTGATCTAAATTGACAACATATCACAGGCATGTTGTAACAACCTCTTTCACTCCCTGTAAAGAAAATCCCAAGAAAGAAAGAAAGGCATGTCAGCATATGTTGCTGTCTTCTTTTTTTTTAGAAATAAAGTTTATTTTTAATCTTGAATCATTACAGGGTCAGGTCCCGAGGCTGTACCTTCGCAGAGCAGGCGGCGATATGCTTTTGCGCCGACGGCTAGGATTCAAATGATTCATCTGGACTGAGCACGCATTTATATAGGCTGGCTGACGGTTTAATCACTCTTTGTATGGCACCTTTCATTTAAATGGCCACCTGCTATTTATGACCGCTTATAGGCGGTTCTGCCCGGTTGAGTCCGTTTTTGTGAAAAGTGAGATTTGTATTGTATTAAAATGAAAACCTCTCTTTTCACAAACATGAACTTACTGTCTTTTGCCTCCACAGAGCAGGGTTCTACTGTATGTAATAAAAGCGGGAAACTGCTACTGACCCCTTCATCCAGGCAAAGACAATTCGCCCGACCATCCCGGTCCCATCTGAAATTAAGACAGGAAGCAAGCCACACTTTCCGGGGCAATCAACATCAGCAGTGGCACACTGGTTGCCTCGCTCAATCTGCTATGCACCAAGGTGCGTAGCATATCGAGGGAGGCAACCAGAGTGCATTAGTCCATGCACAGGTCAGCGTTAATATATTAAAGTACCCAGTAGCCATAAATTTGTCAGGCTGTGCTATTATAGTGCTGAAGTTAGATTTGTGTCTAAAAGTCTTGGTAAGCAAAAGGTCCTTAGGCCGACATCAACCTTAGCTGGCCTGCGTGACAGCCAGAGGACCTTTTGCTCACCAAGCAACCCAAGGAGCCAGAGACCGGTCCGCATTATATCAAATACTGTGATACTCAGTCTGCTCTGTCCAATCAACCCACTACATCCCGAGGCCATTTTTTTGGTTTAAATCAATTATTGTCCTATGAAGGCTAATTATGGATTAGGAGATAGATCAACCATTTTTTTTTTCTTCAGGGTGGTGCCAGAATAGCTTGGCGCCTCAGCACCATTCTATTCTGGCACCACCCTTGAGTGTCATAGTCAAATTTATTTGAAGTGTATCAGGATGAAAAGGGTTAACTGTGATTATGAATGAGATTTGGTTCTATCAAACCATACCTTTCAGAAGCCAGGTGAAAGTAGCTGCCAAGATGGTCGCACTTTCATTTCCAACACCAATACCCTGAAGCAAGGAATGGGCTGCAAGTGTACCAGACACACTGCTGGCAAATGCCTGCAAAGTCCAGTCATCCTCACAAATCAAACACACACCTGGGTAGAGATTCTGAAGTACCTTATTCCATGTACATGGAACTAACAGTGACATGCTCACAGCAATAAAGGGTAAATAGGTTGCAATATCCTCTTTGGAAATGTTTGTAATGTGTCTTACAATAACTCTGTGACAAAGTGCCAGCTTAACTTATTACCTAAGTTTGAACGTCATAAAATGAAAGACTTTATCATACTTTTCTCCTTTGTAACTAGGGGAGTTCCATCAACACCAGCCCCAGGCAAACAAAACCTCTGTTACATGGACTGTGAAAAGAAGGGCAAAGAATTGATTGATTGATTATTGGTGTTAACGCCGAGCAGGCGACTAAGGCCATCTCACAGCGGGATGGGTAAAAATCTGGTCAGCCAGACTCAAAAAGCAAGGTCTTAAGACAAGATGTAAATATACCTTAAAGATATGGCAGGCTAAAATGTCGCACAAGTCTTTAAAAGAAACATCTACAGACTCTCAAAAAGGGCAAAATAGTGAAATTCACATAGTCTATGAATGCTCACATCTCGTTAAAAATATTGCATTCTCTCAAGAAATTGAAGACTTTGTCCGGGGGAACGTCCGGAACAAAACCTTAAAGGAGTCCGCTGTGAAGTGTTTATATATGATGTCGAAAAGTGTCGAACAGAAAACTGCTCGTCACAGGCAAAACACCATGGATGCTCATCCTGTTTTAATAAGTAAGAGTGCATAAGATACGTGTGCCCGATGTGGAGCCGAGTAAGGACAGTCTCCTCATGGCGGCTGCTGCAGCGATGAGGTAAACTGTCGGACACCGTAGGAAGAGCCTCATGCAGCTTGTTCCCTTCTTCTTTGTCCCACTCGGACTGCCACTCACGGGATATGTACGCACTAATCACAGATTTAAAATCACTATGAACAGTCTGTGTGTCAGGGAACTGTTGGCAGCAGAATCTGCAATCCTGTTGCCTTCGATGCCCACATGCCCTGGGACCCAAATAAAAATAATGTCATAATATTCCTTCATCAACCTCGCGCTGGGACCATATGGCGTTGAGGCGAGTCCCCTGGGTGGTGGATAGGGGGTCCCTCGTGAGAGGGGTGCACCGAATGAAATAAGGTGCCGTGAACCAACATGGTCTAAGGGAAGGTGACCCCGACAGAAAACCCCTGGTCCTCCTAGTAAGGGGGTTGGGCGTGGGGGTAGCTTCCCCACCCTGCAAAAAAGGAAATAGCTACAAAAACGCCGACGAAAAGACTAACAGTAATTGCTTTCCTGGAGGAGGAAGGTTCTTCTACTAGAAGACTTATGACGTCCTGTGGTGAAAGCCGGAAGTCTTCGGAAGCCACAGGACCGAGCCGCCTCTCTCTATCCAGGGACACAACCATGGGCACATGGAACGTCAAGACCATGTACCAGAGCGGCAAGGCCGCCCAGATAGCAGCGGAAATGCAAAAGTACAACCTTTCCCTGCTAGGTATCAGTGAAGCCAGATGGACGCAGTCTGGCCAGAAAAGGCTGTTAAGTGGGGAGATGATTCTGTATTCAGATCATGAAGAGGAGAATGCCCCCCATACAGAAGGAGTAGCATTCATGCTGTCACCAGTGGCACAGAGAGCGCTGATGGGCTGGGAACCTCTTGGGCCAAGAATTATCACAGCAGCCTTTAGAACCAAGAAAAAGCTCAAGCTGAACATCATCCAGTGTTATGCGCCCACCAATGACAGTGACGAGGAAGAGAAACAAGAGTTCTACGACCGACTCCAGAGAGACTTGGACAAATGTGCGGAGCAAGACATCACCATCGTCATGGGCGATTTTAATGCCAAAATAGGGGAGGACAACAAAGAGGTGATGGGGAGACAGGGACTAGGCTCGGAGATGAGTGACAACGGGGAGAGGTTTGTAGACTTTTGTGCTCTAAACCGACTTGTCATTGGAGGCAGCATCTTCCCACACAGAAGAATACACAAAGCAACTTGGGTCTCACCTGACCATACAACAGAGAACCAAATAGACCATATCTGCATTAGCAAGAAATTTAGAAGATCCCTTCAAGATGTTCGAGTGAGGAGGGGAGCAGATGTCGCCTCAGACCACCATCTGCTTACCTTAAGAATGAAGCTCAAGCTAAAGAAAAGCCGCACAGAGACAACAAGAAGACAGCGCTATAATGTAGGCCTCCTGAGAGAAACTGGAGTTAGAGAAGAGTTCAAACTGGTGCTGTCCAACCGGTTTCAAGCGCTACAGGAGCTAGTAAATGAAGAGGAGGTGGTCACCACAGAGCAGCAGTGGAAGGCAGTTAGAGAGGCACTGAACTCAACCTGCAAAGACACTGTAGGGTTCAGGAAACACCACCACAAGGACTGGCTGTCGGCACAAACCTTGAAGAAGATAGAAGCGAGGAAGCAGAAGAAAGCAGCGGTCAACAACAGTCGCACGAGAGCAGCCAAAGTAAGGGCACAGGAGGAATACTCGGAAGCCAACCACGAGGTGAAGAGGAGTATCAGGGCAGACAAGAGGGCCTACACAGACAGCCTGGCAGCAGAGGCAGAAAAGGCAGCAGGCAGCGGCAACATGAAACAGCTCTACGACATTACCAGAAGATTGTCGGGTAAGTATGGCCATACAGAAAGACCAGTAAAAGACAAAGAAGGCAAGCCTATTGCAGACACAGCAGACCAACTGGACAGATGGGCTGAGTATTTTGAAGAGTTACTGAACAGACCTAGCCCACCCCCACCCCCCCCCCCACCCCCCCCCCTGACATCCAGCAGGCAGAGACCGACCTACCCATCAGCTGTGACAGACCCAGCCGGGAAGAGATCAGAAAAGCAGTGGCATTTTTGAAGAATGGCAAAGCAGCAGGGCCAGATGGCATCCCAGCGGAGTCTCTGAAAGCAGACCTAGAGACAACAGTGGAGATGCTGTACCCACTGTTTGGAAAGATCTGGGAAGAGGAGGTGATGCCGGCTGACTGGAAGGAGGGGTACCTAATCAAGCTTCCCAAGAAAGGCGACCTCAGCGTGTTCCAACTACAGAGGAATCACCTTGCTGTCAGTACCAGGAAAGGTCTTCAACAGGATCATCCTAGAGAGAATGAAGAGCTCCGTTGACCCCCAGCTGAGAGACCAGCAAGCAGGATTCAGGAAGAACCGATCATGTACAGACCAGATCGCCACTCTCCGCATCATCGTGGAACAGTCTCTGGAGTGGAGCTCCCCGCTGTACGTCAACTTTGTGGATTATGAGAAAGCATTTGACAGTGTGGACCGAGAGACTCTGTGGAAACTCCTACGACACTACGGTGTACCCACAAAGCTCGTCCACCTGATCAAGAGCAGCTATGATGGCATGGCATGTCGCGTGATCCACGAAGGGCAGTTCACCAGAGAGCTCCAGGTCAGAACTGGTGTCAGGCAGGGGTGTCTGCTGTCTCCGTTCCTCTTCCTACTGGCCATAGACTGGGTCATGAAGATGACCACAGAGCACAGACGAAGTGGAATACAGTGGACACTGTGGACACAGCTTGACGATCTCGATTTTGCAGACGACTTGGCATTACTGTCCCACACTCATCAACAAATGCAGGACAAGACCACGAGGCTTGCTGACATCTCGTCCCAAGTGGGCCTCACCATTCACAAACAGAAAACAAAGACAATGAGGCTGAACGCAACCAGGGAAGAACCAATCTTGCTTGCTGGCACGTCGTTGCAGGAGGTGGAGTCCTTCACCTATCTCGGGAGCATCATAGACAAAAAAGGCGGCGCTGATGCAGATGTCAGAGCACGAATCGGTAAAGCCAGAGCAGCCTTTCTCCAGTTAAAAAAAGTGTGGAGTTCCAGAGAGCTGTCACAACACACCAAAGTCCGGATTTTCAACTCCAATGTAAATGCAGTTCTCCTATATGGAGCAGAGACTTGGAGATTGACAAAAACCACAGTCAACAGAGTACAGACCTTCATGAACAGTTGCCTTAGAAGAATTTTGAAAATCCACTGTCCAGAGAAGATCAGCAACGTCAGACTCTGGGACAGAACAGAGCATTGATTGATTGATTGTACATTGCTTAACGTCCCGACAGCAACAAGGCTTTCTCAGGACGTGCCTGCACTGCTTGTGAAAAAAAATAAACAGAACATTGAATGTATGTCGCCAGCCGGTCAAATACATTAAATAAACCTAACACATGGGGCCTAAATAAAGCTAAGACCATTTAGCAACACACATCCAATATCAAGAGCTACAGGCAGTGCAGATTGATTGATTGATTGTACATTGCTTAACGTCCCGACAGCAACAAGGCTTTCTCAGGACGTGCCTGCACTGCTTGTGAAAAAAAACAAAACAAAAAAAAAACAGAACATTGAATGTATGTCGCCAGCCGGTCAAATACGTTAAATAAACCTAACACATGGGGCCTAAATAAAGCTAAGACCATTTAGCAACACACATCCAATATCAAGAGCTACAGGCAGTGCAGACAGAAGGGAGAGTTTTAAAAAGGCAAATACAGGTGAATGGACAAAGGGTAGACGGAAACACATGCCCCAGAATAGAGAGAAAAACCCACCCTGTGGGGATGACCAGGGTGACCCTGGGAACTAAAAAATACCTAACCCCACCCAAGTCCCCCAGGGCAGACCCGGGTGGGGTTACAGGCAGTGCAGACAGTAGGAAGAGTTTTAAAAAGGCAAATACAGGTGAATGGACAAAGGGTAGACAGAAACACATGCCCCAGAATAGAGAGAAAAACCCACCCTGTGGGGCTGACCAGGATGACCCTGGGAACTAAAAAATACCTAACCCCACCCAAGTCCCCCAGGGAAGACCCGGGTGGGGTACAGAACAGAGCAGATAACAGAAGAGAATGAAATTGGGCAAAGAAGATGGGGATGGATCGGTCACAGCCTGAGAAAGCCAGCTTCCAGTATCACTAGGCAGGCATTGTCATGGAACCCCCAGGGAAAGAGGAAAAGAGGTAGGCCGAGAAACTCCTGGCGTCGAGACCTCCAAGCTGACATCAAGAGACTGGGAACCACCTGGAGTAGAATCGAAGGAGAAGCACAGGACAGAAGTTGCTGGAGGTCTCTCGTCGACGGCCTATACCCGGGTAGGGGTGACAGGCGTAAGTAAAGTAAGTAATTCCTTCATCAAGTCCGCATAAAGCTCTCTAATCTGCACCACCGTCTGTTCCCGCGCCCTGAAGGGCCTGCAGGGCAGAAAGAGAGTCGGACAGAATCAGGAAGTTCTTTTCCCGAGACTGATAGGCATGCTTGAGTGCCAGCAGAATTGCCTGCAGTTCTGCACTAAATACAGAGGAATGGTCAGGGAGGCGGAGCTTAAATGGGCGTCTAGAATGGCAAGAAGACACTGCAGCTGCAGCCACTCTCCCATCCTCAGACTTGGACCCATCCGTAAAAATACAACAATAGCCAGGAAAACTTGAAAGGAGTTCATTGAGGCTCTGTTGGTATATGGCTGGTGGAGTACAATCCTTCTCGTGGGGGGGTCAAATCCAGTCAAGTAAAAGCCAGGGTGGAGTGATGTGTTGCAGAGATTCTGAAACTTTGTCCAGGTCCACTCCAGCCACCTGCAGATGAGGTCGGACATGGAAGGAAAGTGGATGGACAGCTCCCGGATGGGCATCGTAAATCTCTGCAAACGATGGGTTAAAAACACAATCATAGGCAGGATTGTCTGGATGGGCCTTCAGCTTCAGAACGTAGCTGAGCATGAGGCGGATGCTGCGGAGCTTGAGAGAAGGCTCCCCTGCCTCAGCATACAGACTAGGAACTGGAGACGTCCTGAAGGCCCCCAGACATATGCGCAGACCTTGATGGTGGATTGTGTTCAGACGCTGTAGAACAGACTTGGAAGCCGAGCCATATACCACACAACCGTAATCCAGTTTGGATCAAACAAGGGCCCGGTACAGTCGAAGTAAGACAATGCGGTCTGCACCCCAGTCAGTACGACCAACGATACGAAGAACGTCGAGGGCCCCTTCTGACAAGAGGTTCTAAGGTAATTAATATGTTTGCAGAAGGTCAGTCTTTTGTCAAAGATGACCCCCAGAAACTTTGCCTCCTTGGCCACCTTAATTGGCACTCCAGCAATGCTCAGGCTAGGTTCTTGAAAAAATTTGTCGACCAAGATGGAACTACCGAAAGGCAGACTGGTGCTTGTTCAGTATCCGAACAAATGAGCTAATGCAAGACATCACTGTGTCTGGAAGGAACATCAACAATGTGGTCAGAGAGTTCAACGACATTATCAGTAAGGCAGCCAAGGAAACTATACCTCGAGGGGTCCGGAAAAACTACACCCCATACTGGACCGCAGATCAGAGAAATACAATAGGAGATCCGTAAGGCAATGAATTCAATAAAGCCGCATCCGTCATTAAATTACGTCATTTTTAATAATAAAAATTTTGACCCCATTACGCCCCCCGTTATTACCCAATCAACCCTTTGATTTTTAAAAACTGACGAGCATGACTGATGTGGCTTTATTGATCTGATTATCTTACGAATCTCCTATTGTATTTCTCTATAACTATTATCTCTGTCAACACCTAATGACCTTAATTAACTAATTATGGTCATTAACTTCTTCACTGCCGTTTCTCTCAAATCAAACCAAAATCCTGATAGTACACTCAGTTAAATATAATAATGTCATTTTACACACCCCCCAAATAATTAAAAAATTACTCTCCATTGTCTCTCTATACTGTCAGAGTCGATTTCCGAAAACTCACAAGCTCTGTACAACACACGTTTACACATGACAAGACTGTCAAACCCCTTTTGCATATAAGGTAGGGACATGTTTTCACCGCGCCCATTCAAAGGCCACGCTGTGTAAACACTACTTTTACAAGGCAAGAGAGGTCTTTAGAAATTCCTGCGTGGGCACAGCCCGAACATAATGGCATGTTATAACAAAAGCTATTTTATTGACTGTGTCACTGATGTAAAATGACACAAGTATCTCTTTTTTAACACAGGCCTTTTAAGTCTGGTTTCCACTGAAAGTTAGATTGATGGTATCTGGCCTTGTACATAGAGGGCTAGATTCACAGATCTACATGAGCCCCGTATTACAACAGACGCATAACTACACTGTGTACACTTAACTTGACTACAATGATCTATACAGACAGTACAGGGCAACAAGCCATACGTGCCCCAACAGCGTTGTTTACACTGTCCCCGTTGCTACCGACTTCATTTGAACATAAAAAGAACAGGACCCCAGTGCACTGAAAAAATTAATTTACTTGCTTACATAGATCGATTTAATACATACTTAACATACACCATAGACCCAAAAAGATGTAGTCAAACCTCCTACACACACACACACACACACACACACACACACACACACACACACTCACTCACACACACACACACACACACACACACACACACACACACACACTAACACTCAAACAACACAGACACGCATACATAACTTACCGGTTTACAGAGCTGACGTCATACATCTCATCCGGTAAATGGTCCCATGAATAAATTATAACAAAACCATCCGGTCAAATTAACACTAACTGGCAAGACTTAGTCCGATCCGGTCATGCCTGAAGCTAAAATAAGATCTTGGTCTTTCCAAAATGTTATACATATCTAAATGAGGAACAACCTGACTAGTCTTAACGCTACCCGACCAGACTGGCCGAGCAAGTTTTGTGAGCCCGGTTTCTATACACCTAGTGTGGTGAGGCACTGCATGACACTGCAATCTATTCATATGGCATTTCAAGCCCACTGCCAAGTGAGTGCCAACCGACACTTGATAATAAACAACATATGTTATGTCTTTGAGCAAAACAGGTGCGGCACAGGCCGTGTGTGGTAACCAGTAGGTTACGTCTGATGTTTCATTTGGCTCTCACTTGACCAGAGTGTGATTTATAATTTACTGCAAAGCCAATAATCGCCAATACTGTGTCAGGTATGTTTGCTTTAAAGGACAGGGTTATTGTACATGACACCACAATTGAAATCTGTGAAGCATGATATTAATAAGCCCACTGAGAGAGATAATATAGTACAGGGGAGTCTTGTCTGGGGTAAACGCAAAAACTATTGGCAATATTGCTGAGTGGTGAAAACGTATAAAATTACTGTTCAGTGTAACTTACTAGAAAAACATGATTTTGCTTGATAACAATTTTAAAGTTGCCTGCAATTTTGATTTTATATAAAAAAATTTAATTACATTATAAATGAATTCAGATGAATTGTTATTACTGAATGATATCAATGCTGTAGAGAACAAAGACTTAGACTCGAAAAAACAGTGTCTTCTTTCTGTAATTGTCTCAGGCAAATCAAAGGCTTATCTCGGTAAACAATACATGACAGAGGATATTGAATCTCTCACCGCTGATGAGCTAATCAAGCTTCATTCTAAATATGAAAACCACATCGCTTCACTAATGACTCATGATTTAAGCCGATCTCTAGTATGCCTATACACAAAAGCAGTGAGTCACTTTCTACCTGTGGATAGTGACAGCCTATCACACGACCTTGAAAGCAATCCTATTGTTTCAAGTTCAATTGGTAAATTAGCATGCCTCATGTTTTACAAGTTTGGAAATTACCTTGCACCTGTGGTAACCTTACTAGTTACCGGTAGTCATATTGATTTTTCAAAAATAAATTTTACTGCAGAAGAAAATGGACGAAACCCAGACGACTCCACAACCGAACCCCGACCTTGTTTTGACACAGGTTCAATTGATTGATTGTACATTGCTTAACGTCCCGACAGCAACAAGGCTTTCTCAGGACGTGCCTGCACTGCTTGTGAAAAAAAACAACCAACTAAACAGAACATTGAATGTATGTCGCCAGCCGGTCAAACACATTAAATAAACCTAACACATGGGGCCTAAATAAAGCTAAGACCATTTAGCAACACACATCCAATATCAAGAGCTACAGGCAGTGCAGACAGTAGGGAGAGTTTAAAAAAGGCAAATACAGGTGAATGGACCTCGGGTAGACAGAAACACATGCCCCAGAATAGAGAGAAAACCCCACCCTGTGGGGCTGACCAGGGTGACCCTGGGAACTAAAAAATACCTAACCCCACCCAAGTCCCCCAGGGCAGACCCGGGTGGGGTTGACACAGGTTCAAACTGTGACTAAGGTTAAAAGTCCAGACCGCGTTGATGCAGGAAAAAGATTAGCCGAATGGAACAAGCAGAAAAAATTACAGCTTCAAACACAAACAGAAAAGGTTTATGTAACTAACCAGGTGTCAGGACCATCAGGACCAGTGTCACTACTATTACACCCACAACAAAGTGAGAGACAAAACTAAGTCTAACCCTGACCCTAACCCTGACCCCGAACCTCAATCAACAAAATATATAATTGCCGGATTTGTTGTCGGATTTGGTTACATAGGGTATCAATTATACAAAAAATACAAACCACAGACTCGTACAGTGACCAAAAAATCAGACACTCCAAAAACAAAACCAGAAGTCGCCACATTACCAGTAACACCCAAAGCCGTTGACCCATTTTATATGCAGTAAATAAAAATATTATTTTAATTTTTATTGCCTTAGAAAATGAGCGACACAAAGAACATAATGAACCTTGTGTATCATTCTGCCGTAATCAGCGGACTAGCAGTAGCTTATTCTATGTTAGGAAAAAATCTACTCAAAATGAAATCAGCAGACCTCAGTAGATTAGATTTTGAAGACAGCGCAAAGCTAATTGTAGTTGTCACAGCGTCGATTGCGACAAAAGATTTTCTTGTTAAGCAAGGAATTATTCCCAAAAATGTTTCTATGTAAATAAAAATAATATGGCGATTTTGGCAGTAATAATTGGAGGCGTGATGGTCAAAGCCCTAGCATTTAGTGGCTCAAATTATCTCTTTTCAAAAGTAGGCAGAGAGGAATCTGCAGAAGAAATGAAACGCCACAATGAAGCGTCTGAGAAACTTGCACAAGCGCAGCAGGATTATGAAAAAAATAGAATTGAGAAACTTGATTTCATCAATGAAAGATTGAAGCTTGAAGGTCACGCACAGCATACGTTTTCAAATACAGACGAAGCAATCAGGGAATATTTTCTTGTCACGGGTGAAGACATGTCTATCCCAAAACCGAAACTAAGTGACTACTATCAACCGAGTACACAACAAAGAAACGGGGAGATAATCTTTGTTCTAGTGGGAATGACATTTGTTTATTTTACTGGACTTTATATTGCTAGAAGAAATGAACCCCGGGGTAGAAAATAAACTATCAAAAATATATTACTCCCCATCAGGCTATTGGAAAGGAGCAACAGCTATTCAGAAATTACATGCCGCTGTGGGCGGAGATATAACACTCAATCAAGTCAAACAATGGTTACAGAGACAGGCAATTTGGCAGATATATCTTCCTGCTCCAAGAAAGATATCTAGACCCCATTTTGAAAACACTACCCCCAATGACACACATCAAATGGACCTCCTGTTCCTACCACATGATACAATAAGAAAGAAACGATACAAGTACGCTTTGACTGTCGTTGACATAGCTTCAAGGTATAAAGACGCTGAACCCATATCTGACAAAACAGCCAGTACAGTTGCTACAGCGTTATCAAAAATATATAGTCGAGGCCCTTTAAGATACCCCAGACTTGTTCAAGTTGATGACGGATCAGAATTCAAAGGTGCTGTTAATCAGTTATTTGCGAAGCATGGCGTAATAGTCAGACGAGGCATTCCAGGTGTGCACAGATCACAGGCAATTGTAGAGAACTTTAACAAACAGTTATCAGAGAGACTTTTCAGTTACCAGTATTCAAAGGAACTCATGCATGACGCACGTAACACAGAGTGGGTAAAGAGATTACCACATGTGATAAAAGCAATGAACAATGAAGGCCATCCAAAACCTGCTGATGCTATTAAATTGAAAACAATTACAGAGCCAAAAACAGGACCAACCCCCAGCACCAGACACAAGTTTATTTACTAAACAGGTAAGATATTTATATCAACCAGGGGAGGCCGAGAACGACGAAAAGCGCAGAGCGACAGACCCCATCTGGTCAACGTCTGTACATAATATAAAAAAAATAGTCCCCGGTCCTGACGCAACAATATATTATCTGTATGACCCTGCGCCACAGAGGGCATTTGTCAGAGAAGAATTACAGATTATTCCCCCAGACACCGTTACTCATTTCAGTAACTAACTCATCGATTAGTTCATCAACCAGTTCATCGGCTATGTCTTCAGATAACTTAAGCCTGTAATGGCCTGGTGCATAAGCCTTTCCTTACTATGAAACACTCATTTCGTGTCCCCAACTGCAAGTGACTTCTTATGTGTTTGGATTATTTCAAGATTTTGTTTGATCTCAGTGACTTGTTTGGATAATCAGGCATTAATGCACCATCTAACACTTGCTTATAATGTTCATGACGGATGTCTTTATTTTTTATCGCTGTTTTCTTGATACCTTTGGCTTTGGACTGACTGCCTTTTTGGTGCAGTATAGAATACATTTTGGATCTCAGACCAACATACTCAACTATTGGCACACCATTCAGTTCATCTTTAAATTTCCCAGGCACTTTCTTGTTTTGTGTGCTAAACAGTGGATGATCTTTTGGGTAGTCAGACGTGTCGTACATGTGTAACTCTGTTTTCATGTCTTCATAAAAGTCTTCAGTACACACATCTATGATCATAGAGTCAGTGTCAGTGTATAGCAGAGGACACTCAGGATATTTTGGTTTGAAGTAATCATAATAAAATTCAAGCATCAGCAATTTTGACAACTCAAGAATTGCCATACCAATGAATACTGGCTTGTCCAGTTTAACAATCCTTTTTTTGAGTGACACTGCATACAATGATGAATGAAACTCCTTGTACCCTGTGTACTGTGGCTTACCTGTAAGTTTAATTGCACCCGATTCAGTTGTGACTAGTCTCACATCTTTGCGGTGATGAGGATTTTCCATAGTCTTTCCAAAACAGGCATTGTTCATAAGCTTAAAGAAGTCTTTGTCAAATGCAGTGTTGCCGTCTCTGGCACGCAATGTTGTGTTCTTCATTATATAATCTTTCATGAAAGCACTCTGATCAAATTAAATTCCTCTGTGAACTTTCTTTAGTACTAACCCATGCCTGATGTAAAACTGCAGCAAGCGGTAGTGACAAATGTAATTGAATTTGTCACTCAAATTCGGCACTAGTTTAGTGTCTTCTTTTTTTCCTGTCATACTCATTTTCTCAACTGCCAACGGATAAACATTATGGTAATCATGTAGATGGTGTGGATACTCCAGGTCTACTTCAAAGATCCAACCCTTCGCATCATTTTGATCAAGATTCATAATATTGTTTGCTAACCCTGACTCTGTTACATCATACTGTGACAAATCATACAGACAAAAGTTTTTCAAGGGCAATAACTCACACATCGCGTATCCATAAAGGTTATTAGCGTCAAAGTACGTAATGAATGACCTTGACCTTGAGGGGTCAAACCCAAGGTCACCATGACCGTCCATATATTTGTTGTTGGCTCTGGCATAATTGTTCACTGCAATACTAATCCCTCCCCTCAATCCACGTTCCACCATTTCACCCATCGTACGATCAGACAACAGGTCTATAGATATCTTACTGGATTTCAAAAATGCATCCCATGTCATGCCAGGACTAGTTATGTAACAAGCAGGGTCAAGCTTGTAGTGTAACAAACCCTTTTCACGGTAACTTTCAAATACGTCTGCTAGCAAACAAACGTCAGCTTTCAAGTACTGGTCATGGTAGTCACCAATAGTCTGACACCCTAACTTCCCCCATGCATCAAGTGCATGCTGGTATTCAGAGTCATAAATACCTTTACCATTAAGTGTAGAATAAAATTTCTCTTTTGGTGGCAGTCTCCTTTCCTCAAACACAACCCAGTGATCAATGTACTCGTACGGATAAACACCTTTTTTTAATCAAGTCTGGTTCAAAATATTTACTTGTTATTGGATACTCAGTCAGTCCTTCTGCCAAACTACCAAGACCTAAAGACAAATGTTGCATGGAGTCATAAAATGCTAATTTGTCTAACCTAAAAGTCAAGTATTTATCAGTTGTCTGGGCAATGCAACTTATGTTTTTGTAAGACTCATCTACAGCCTGCATGATAATGTGTGAATCATATCCTTTGAGATTGTGAAAAAAGATTGGTAACTTATATGTCTTAGGATCTGTTTTTAATAACAAGTTACAATTGTTATGTGCAGCACCTCTGTAACGCCCAGTTATGTGATCATGGTCACGAACTTTATCACCCTGGAGGGGTTGTTCACAAATCCAACACATCTCAGCTGTATCAAATTTCAGTTTGTCTTCTTCTGTCATCACCAAAGGCATCTGACATGTGAGATACTCTACTACCTGACTATACAGATGTCTCATTTCTGTTAAAAACAGACAAGCTGCATTTTCACCCGTGTAGATAACAGGTTCTGAATGCTGTCCGTCTGACCTAACAATAATGTATCCAAAAGAACACAGCACTTGGTCACTTAGTTTTATAGTCTTTGGTAATGACTCTGGAACAGGACCTTCATATGGTACTACCAGTGATTCAAAATCAGCATACACTACAAACGGCAGCTTTTGTTGATTCCCATAGTTCTTAAAATATACTTGACTACCAGGATCTGCATACTTAAGTACAGTTTGTATGTCATCAGCCGACCTGCAGTGTAAAACATGTTTATGTGCTACTGCAATAGAGGAGAATCTTTGTAAACATTTCTTACACACTTCCTGTTTGCCATTGTGTTTTGTTGTATGCCCATGAATTAGACGTGACATATTTATGATAATTGTGTAGTGAAAGTTATTGCCATCACCGATTAATAACATGTCAACATGTTTATCTTCTGACTGCCCATATGTTGGAGCCAGTGGTGATACTCTAATGGGTTGTAACTTGTCAACAGACTCATTATCCCACACAAACACATTTACAGATATACCAAGATTTAGTTTTTCAAACAAGTCTATGTCCTCTATTTTAACAGGGAACTCAATGCCACTGAAGTTGAGTTCATTTACAAATTTAAAGTAGTTAGATACACGTTCAGGCTTTGATTTTATAAAGTGTAGTTTAGCAAGCACACACCACATAAAACAATAGTTGTCATTAGAAAGAAAAACAGAAGATAGTGGTAGAAAACCCTTTAAAATAGAAACAAATAACAACGTTTCGGATCAAAGATCCTTCCTCAGGTGACATGGAAACAAACGTAGAACAGAAAAGAACACCAGAAAGAAAAGACGTCATCCTGTATAGAGAGAATTTAGAATGACGTAAAAAAAAAAAAAAAAAAAAAAAAAAAAAAAAAAAAAACCCACACACACACACACACATAATGACACAAATACACATGCACAAAACACGTACATTCGCATGCACTCGTGCCTACTGCAGCTCACGCACATGCACACACACACACACACACACACACACACACACATACACACACACTCAAAGGTAGCATCCAGTATCAACAGCGGCAACAGTTTTACTACATAAATAGTTGTCATTGTTCTGAATATTAACAACAGCCTTTTTGTTTGCAACCTCTGTTGGCAGTGGCAACCATGATTTACCTAGTATAGGATGATACCTTGACTGCTTTAATTGTAGTTCATGTACATGACCTTCATGCCAACCAGACCCCTTCATTGTCTGTCAATTGCTTGGAGGAAGTCAGGTAATAGTCTGTCTTTAAACACGTTCTCTAATTCCCTTCTTGTGTTAACTGTGTGTTGTCTTGTTGATATAAATGATACAATCACTTCACCGTCTACTCTAGTAAATTCTATTTTGGCAACAATCTGAATCTTTACACTGCCTGTAAGAAGATTATCTTGTATGACAGAAAAAGAGTTTTCTATCGATTCATAGACATTGTTAGTATTAGATATAGGTAAGTCTGTTGTGTGAAACACGTTTCTTAAGCTTGATGAGCCTGATGGGCTTTGAGCATTGTCCGTCATTTTTATTTGTCGGACAAAATAATAAATGAAAAAAAAATTACCGCTGACACACCATATGTAATACTGTATTATCTGTAGTTATGATAAACAAGTCAACTACTTCCCCGGTGTTTGTCCTGCAGGTGTAATATCACTTTATTAAATGTAACACTTTCAATGTAACAATGTAGTTTTCTTAATTGATCAAATATGTCTTCACACAGTACCTCAAACCAACGCAAGTGGCCACTGTTAGCATTATAAACTTTAAAAGCATTTGTCTTAAGATCAACAGTCTCATAATCATAACGTGGTAATCCATCTGAATATTCCAAAGTAACATTATATGTCGTGTATATTCTTATTGACGGTGTTGAGAGTTTAAAGCTGGGTTCAAACACGTGATTTTAAGTCAGTAAAGTGCATAACATCTTTGAAGCATTCTGTAACATCAAACACTTGGGTTTGTCCGTCTGTCATTTTTTATTGGACAAACAAATGTATAAATTAATTTACTAACCCATACCCTGTGGGCTGATCTGTCTTTAAAATGAGCTTTAGATGCTTAGTTGATTTCAGTTTATTTTTTACATCATCTCGTTCATGCTTATTTGGGATGACATCATTCTCTCTGAGACAGTCTTCAAAGCTGTCACGATCCTTACAGTAAAACAAACAGATAAACTTTAACTGTTCTCGAAAATCTTTCAGTACAGCATTATATTTCTGAGTGAGAATCCATACACTTACATTTGCATGTCTACCACTGAAAGCAAGTTCTGCTAATGTGTTTCTCTTCTTGACAATGTCTTTCTCTGCTGAGCAGTCATCAACAATAAACAATGTTGACTGTCCTTCAAATTGCTTATAAAAATATTGTAGGTAGTCATTCAGTTTTTTCTCAGGGTCAACTAAGTAAATGTTGTTGTCAGTCCAAATGAATAAACGGTTGTGATAAGCTTTGTTGTGTTTAATAGTAGGACAAAATATTACGTTTTCAAAGTGGTGTATGTATTTTGTTTGTAATAGGTTAAGAACAAATTCAGTTTTCCCACACCCTGTGGCACCACAAAACAATCCACAGTGTGGGTCAAGGGTCATCAAGCTCCGGTTCATTTTAATACACAATATAATTTTAATATATGTGTCCACTCAGTCTGCTTTCTGCAATATTGAGTTGTGCATCATAAATCAAATACAAATATATGTTTATGGCTGCAGCAGTTTCAACCTTCTTTTGTATCTGAATTGTTATTCCATCAATGCCGTTCTCAACAGTTCGACCTGACCCATGAAGGTAGTCGTCATCCGTACTACGAAGATCTAACCAAAGAGCATACTTATTTGTAAGGTATTGACCAATCCTTACGTCATACAGATGTAGATCTTTGCACGCAATGTTTGCAGGTTTATCTCTAATCCTTCCACCTGCAAAATACTTTGTGATCTCATCGTAGTGTTGATAAGGTAACAAACCTGAAGCGTACACTTGATTAATTGATTGTACATTGCTTAACGTCCCGACAGCAACAAGGCTTTCTCAGGACGTGCCTGCACTGCTTGTGAAAAAAAACTAAACAGAAAATTGAATGTATGTCGCCAGCCGGTCAAATACATTAAATAAACCTACAACATGGGGCATAAATAAAGCTAAGACCATTTAGCAACACACATCCAATATCAAGAGCTACAGGCAGTGCAGACAGTAGGGAGAGTTTTAAAAAGGCAAATACAGGTGAATGGACAAAGGGTAGACAGAAACACATGCCCCAGAATAGAGAGAAAAACCCACCCTGTGGGGCTGACCAGGGTGACCCTGGGAACTAAAAAATACCTAACCCCACCCAAGTCCCCCAGGGCAGACCCGGGTGGGGGTACACTTGATTAGGACGGCCTTCGATTGTACAAGACAAATGTGTAATCTTTGGATTGTAGAATTTTTCTGAATCTCTTTTGTATGGAGCCGCCAGTTCAACAAACAACATGAGTATACCTTTCAGTGACCTGGCAGGTGTGTTCAAGTTTATGTTCCACATTGGGTCACTCTTGTCTTTGGGTATTAAACTATGTCTAATCACACGGTCATAATAAATTGGAAGTCTTGACTGGTACTGATTTTGAATGAGTCTAGCTAGTTCAGTGTGTGTGACAATTTCATATTCCAAAGAAATGTTAGAGATCTTGTATGTGGCATGTGTGGCAGATGATTTTATAACTTTGGAGTAGTCATTGAAAGTTAGTTCAAAACTCAGACGGTCATTCAGTGCCCCTTGATAATAAGGCAAATGCGCTGTTAGGATTTCAAACTCAAGTAGAATGTAAAATCTGGTTCCATATGTTTCGGCCATTATGTCTTTGGCTGCTGTGGTTGATTTATCTCCGGCGTCGATTCGAAGTTTACCAACGTTATCTGTCTGTATGCCTTGGTAAATACGGTCTTCTCGTTCTTCTCTTGTGAGCCACAAATCTTTGTAACAGTAAAATACATCGGAATCATCAAGACTAAACACTTCCTGTCCTTCAAGTTTTACTTTATTAGTTCTAACAATTGCTCTGCCAAGATTGTTAACTAGTGTTCTGTTTACATCTGCGTCTGATTATAGTTCAATATTAAATGTAAGGCGTGCTGTGCCAGGAACAATAACGTCACTGGGACCTAGGTTTGGAAACTTGACTGTAAGTGTTTGATTCTGGTCTATGGTACTTGGATTGTTTGTGATGACAATTGATTGTCTAATGGCTTTAACACGCAGAGGTTCACGTAGTTTTCTGTATGGGTCTAACTTTGATCCGTAAGACTGTGTCATTTTTATTATGCACAATAAAAAATAATAAATTAATAAAACAATGGCAGCGGGAGGATTTAATCATGAAGATTTTGAAATGGATGTCATGGATGCCTCAGATACCAGTATCACAGATATGACTGGAATGGTAACTAGTAGTAGTATTGTAACGCACGCAGACTTGTCCACAGTCGTACGCACAGACTCTCACGCAACAGACGCATACACCGCCACTGACTCAGACGGGCGCATTCATGCGGTAAAACACAACACACGGGCTCCCTTTCTAAAGTAACCTTTATACACTATAAATGAAAAATAACGACTTAAATGACTATCACTATATACACTGTTCTATTATCACACCACACACATATCACAATATCTTTGCCAGGCTAGGTCTTAGTCTCACATTGCCTCCAACCTGTTTGATGTTGTTGCCTGGTTACGTTGGTCCTTCTCACGTCTACCCCCACCCGGGTCTGCCCTGGGGGACTTGGGTTGGGTTAGGTACTTTTTAGTTCCCAGGGTCACCCTGGTCAGCCCCACAGGGTGAGTTTTTCTCTCTATTCTGGGGCATGTGTTTCTGTCTACCCTTGGTCCATTCACCTGTATTTGCCTTTTTAAAACTCTCCCTACTGTCTGCACTGCCTGTAGCTCTTGATATTGGATGTGTGTTGCTAAATGGTCTTAGCTTTATTTAGGCCCCATGTGTTAGGTTTATTTAATGTATTTGACCGGCTGGCGACATACATTCAATGTTCTGTTTATTTTTTTTTTCACAAGCAGTGCAGGCACGTCCTGAGAAAGCCTTGTTGCTGTCGGGACGTTAAGCAATGTACAATCAATCAACCTTCTCACGTCTAGGCGTGAAAGTCCTTCGTTGTACGCTTGTTGCCGTCCTGTCTCTCTCTGGGCACGGACGTCCTTGTTCTCGTACGGTACTCAGTTCTCGCTTGACTTGGGTGTCTTGGTTCCCAGTCAGACTCACTCTCAGAAGAGCTGGAGGGATGACCTCACGTAGGTCCCACCTGCGACTCGACGTCTCGGCGTCCGTCTTTCCACTCTCGTTACAAGAACTCGGAATAGACAAAAGTCCCAACGTAACATTTGCTAAACACATAACATATTGGATCAATGAAAAACGTCACGTAACCTGGCTGATACAAATAACCCACACGTTCATTCACACACACACACACGTACTTCATAAACTATTTTCGTATCACCCCATCTCTGTCACTATCTTGAAACAGACTATAGCCTAACACTCTTGCTATACATTACTCTATACCCTGGAAAAGACTATGCTTACCCAACCACGTACTATCTTCATAGCGGCTTAGACATATACACTTCATATTCCTTTAGTCATCTAACTCGGTAAACAACTGTATACAAAAACACCGGTTACTTCACCTAATTCTAAACATACTATACTAAACCAAACCGGAACACCGCTATACAACCACATTAATCTTACCACGCATACTGTCTTTAACTAAACAACTATCAATACTACGTTTATAGAAACATACCTGAAATCTAGGCTTCAGAGTCTTGGAATGCGGGCTAGGTAACTCAAACACAACCGTTCCATACGACAAAACAGCCCACACTCTCGATCTAGACCTCTGACAGTCACAGCTTCCGCCTAGAACTCACTAAACAGAACTCACTAAAAAATCCCGTGCTAACCATGTCTTACAGATTCCACATGGGCAGCAGGCCCCACGGACTTTCGGCACAAACAAACCGTTAACAAAAACCGTACCGTACTAATCCTATTGTGCGAGCACTATGCACAAGCATAGAGCTTCATCACAATTCCCCCTTCCTCGGGAAAAAAAAGAAACGACCGAGTTTCTTTTTAAGACTACTCGACGTAATATTATCCGAAAACAGGAAAGGACTAACTTTTACTACCTAGAATACACGAAAAAAGATGACAGCCTTACGCCTCAACGCACAACTGAAGATCGCACTGCATACACAAACACACAATCGCGAGACGACAACTTCCGACCTACCTACCTATTGGGAACTAACCTATTTCCGGCGAATCCGACGGGGAAGCCAACCATCCGGACCGCTTTTTCTACCCATTCCGGCATAGCCCTGTCTATACGGCGGATTATCCTGACAAACGACGCACGATCGACAATACCGCGCGACGTCCGCCGCCACACCCGGCCATGAACCCGGTAGACTGACGCGAGCCAGCGTTTGTCTAGTGGTGCAATGCCCAGCTACCAACCCGTCATGGGCCGTCGATATAACCTTGGCACGCAGCGAAGACGGCACGGCGATCTGTACGGCTGTAGGAACGTCTAACGGTGCGCCCTCCTTCCAAAAACGACGCCGTAACAAGCCGTCTTCAATCACAAACTGGTATCCGTTCCATCCACTGTCCCTGAACTCGCCCTCTGCGGCTTGGTCAAACCAACCCTGTAACGATCTATCTGCCTGCTGCAACTCAATAAGCGCGGCAGGCGAGATAGAGTCCAGAGGCGAATTGTCCACAGCTGATATTGCAACGCATGCAGCACCTTCCCGATGGACACGAAAACCTTTAATCGCTCCGAACATACCGACGATTGGCTGGACACCCTTCATGTTTCCGACGATCAAGTCGACGATCGGCTCGTCTATGACACAACAAATCAACTCCCCTACAAAGAACGGAGTTTGAACGTGGATCTTGGCTAAAGGGAAAGACTCAACCCTTCCACCAAATGAAACCACTTTCTGCGTCTCCCCTGTGAACTGATCATCCCGAACGAGACCACGTCTAACCCCTGCGGTGGTGGCCCCTGAGTCGCGTAGAACTGAAACCAGAAAACCATTCACTATACCCTTCCCGACCGGTAAGTAGCCCCCGCCGTCAGCTGACCACAACACACCCAGCTGAGGCTCCTCTACTGGCACCGCCACAGTGGCCGTGTGAGTGAGCTGTCCAGCCCCATCTACTCGACCAGTGTCGCTAGGACCCTGGTGAGCAATTTGCCCGTGTTCCTGATAACCAATATACTGCGCGCCTGCACTGTGGTAGGGACAGTTCCGACTGAAGTGCCCGTACCCACGACAAGAAAAACACTGAGTGTCCGAACTCGCAAAACGACCACGACCATACCCACGCAAAGAAGTCCCTCCACGTGCGTACGGATCGCTACCGCCATTACTGTTACCTCGATCACCGCGTCGAAAACGCAAAGTACCTCTACCATTAACCCGCTGGGCTCCACGTAAAGTATTGATGCCCTGGTAACCCTCAGTCGTGTCAGCAGCGACCAACCCGAATGGCGGTGTCTCGGTCCTACGCGCGAGGTTTTTCGTAGGATGCGCCATCCGAAAAGCCTCCGCGTGCTGTACCAACTCGTCCGTAGTTTTGAGGTTACGCTCTCTCAAGAATACAGCTAGATCCTTGGAAACGCTCCCAAAGAACTGTTCAGCCAACATGAGATCGAACAATGCCTCGTACGTGTGGTCGATCTTTGACAGTTCGACCCAACGTACGATTGATTGATTGTACATTGCTTAACGTCCCGACAGCAACAAGGCTTTCTCAGGACGTGCCTGCACTGCTTGTGAAAAAAACTAAACAGAAAATTGAATGTATGTCGCCAGCCGGTCAAATACGTTAAATAAACCTACAACATGGGGCCTAAATAAAGCTAAGACCATTTAGCAACACACATCCAACATCAAGAGCTACAGGCAGTGCAGACAGTAGGGAGAGTTTTAAAAAGGCAAATACAGGTGAATGGACAAAGGGTAGACAGAAACACATGCCCCAGAATAGAGAGAAAAACCCACCCTGTGGGGCTGACCAGGGTGACCCTGGGAACTAAAAAATACCTAACCCCACCCAAGTCCCCCAAGGCAGACCTGGGTGGGGTCACCCACCCAACGTACGAGCAAATGGGACAATGGTTTGCCAAACGACATAAACGATTCCCCTGTCTCTGGCCGACAAGCTCTCAAGCGTTCCCTAAAACCTTCCGCATTACACTGGAACTTCTGCAAGAGACACTCCTTCAAAGTCTCGTACTCTATGTTCCCCGAAACGGTCAAACTATGGTAAAGACTCAAGGCCTGACCCTCTAGCACAGACGAAAGCAAAACGGGCCAGTTGGCAGGAGGCCAACTCAACGCCTGCGCATGAGACTCAAAACGGCACAAAAAAGCGTCAATAGCGTCCACGGACTCTTTAAACATCGGCAGTTTAGGAAAATTGCGTATTCCTCGGCCTACTGAATCACTATCTGGTCTATTGATTGATTGATTGATTGTACATTGCTTAACGTCCCGACAGCAACAAGGCTTTCTCAGGACGTGCCTGCACTGCTTGTGAAAAAAAAAACAGAAAACAGAACATTGAATGTATGTCGCCAGCCAGTCAAATACGTTAAATAAACCTAACACATGGGGCCTAAATAAAGCTAAGACCATTTAGCAACACGCATCCAATGTCAAGAGCTACAGGCAGTGCAGACAGTAGGGAGAGTTTTAAAAAGGCAAATACAGGTGAATGGACAAAGGGTAGACAGAAACGCATGCCCCAGAATAGAGAGAAAAACCCACCCTGTGGGGCTGACCAGAGTGACCCTGGGAACTAAAAAATACCTAACCCCACCCAAGTCCCCCAGGGCAGACCCGGGTGGGGTACTATCTGGTCTAGATCCCGCATCTCGAGCTAACTGTATTTGTACCTCCCTATCCTTTTCCTCTTTCTCTCTCTGGTACTCTAGTTCCTTCTCTCTTAAAGCATGTTCCCTCTCGTCTTTCTCTCTCTGAAACGCTAGAGACTTCTCGTCCTTCTCTCTCTGAAACGCTCTCTCTTCTCTCTGTACTTCTAACTCTTTCTCCTTAAAGACTCTTTCTTTCTCTTCTCTCTCTCTCTGAATTTCTAACTCTTTCTCCTCCCTCTGTATCTGCATTTCCAACTCTTTCTCCTCTCTAAGTCTACGAATTTCTAATTCTTTCTCGTCTTTCACCCTCTCAACTTCTAACTCCTTTTCCTTAAGCACTCTCTCTTCTCTTTCTCTCTGAGCTTCTCTCTCTCTCGCTCTATCTTCTCTATCCCTACATTCTCTACGTAATCAAAAAGCTTCTCATCCCTAAGTCCTAACCTTTCACCCTGTTTAATGTAAGCCTCTACCGGGTCTACCTCCATATTTGCTACAACAACTTCCCAAACTTGAGCACGTAAAAAAACAAATACCACAACCAAATCAACGGAAAAACTGAAAATGAGAACTTACAACAATATCAACCTACGCAGAAAATAGTTGATTGATTGTACATTGCTTAACGTCCCGACAGCAACAAGGCTTTCTCAGGACGTGCCTGCACTGCTTGTGAAAAAAAAAAAAAAAAAAAAAAAATTGAATGTATGTCGCCAGCCGGTCAAATGCATTAAATAAACCTAACACATGGGGCCTAAATAAAGCTAAGACCATTTAGCAACACACATCCAATATCAAGAGCTACAGGCAGTGCAGACAGTAGGGAGAGTTTTAAAAAGGCAAATACAGGTGAATGGACAAAGGGTAGACAGAAACACATGCCCCAGAATAGAGAGAAAAACCCACCCTGTGGGGCTGACCAGGGTGACCCTGGGAACTAAAAAATACCTAACCCCACCCAAGTCCCCCAGGGCAGACCCGGGTGGGGTGCAGAAAATAGTGACCTACCCTAAAATCGCTACTCACTACGATAGCCCGCAGATACCTCTAACCTACCGCTAAAACAGGGTCACCACTGTAACGCACGCAGACTTGCCCACAGTCGTACGCACAGACTCTCACGCAACAGACGCATACACCGCCACTGACTCAGACGGGCGCATTCATGCGGTAAAACACAACACACGGGCTCCCTTTCTAAAGTAACCTTTATACACTATAAATGAAAAGAACGACTTAAATGACTATCACTATATACACTGTTCTATTATCACACCACACACATATCACAATATCTTTGCCAGGCTAGGTCTTAGTCTCACATTGCCTCCAACCTGTTTGATGTTGTTGCCTGGTTACGTTGGTCCTTCTCACGTCTAGGCGTGAAAGTCCTTCGTCGTACACTTGTTGCCGTCCTGTCTCTCTCTGGGCACGGACGTCCTTGTTCTCGTACGGTACTCAGTTCTCGCTTGACTTGGGTGTCTTGGTTCCCAGTCAGACTCACTCTCAGAAGAGCTGGAGGGATGACCTCACGTAGGTCCCACCTGCGACTCGACGTCTCGGCGTCCGTCTTTCCACTCTCGTTACAAGAACTCGGAATAGACAAAAGTCCCAACGTAACACTTGCTAAACACACAACATATTGGATCAATGAGAAACGTCACGTAACCTGGCTGATACAAATAACCCACACGTTCATTGACACACACACACGTACTTCATAAACTATTTTCGTATCACCCCATCTCTGTCACTATCTTGAAACAGACTATAGCCTAACACTCTTGCTATACATTACTCTATACCCTGGAAAAGACTATGCTTACCCAACCACGTACTATCTTCATAGCGGCTTAGACATACACACTTCATATTCCTTTAGTCATCTAACTCGGTAAACAACTGTATACAAAAACACCGGTTACTTCACCGAATTCTAAACATACTATACTAAACCAAACCGGAACACCGCTATACAACCACATTAATCTTACCACGCATACTGTCTTTAACTAAACAACTATCAATACTACGTTTATAGAAACATACCTGAAATCTAGGCTTCAGAGTCTTGGAATGCGGGCTAGGTAACTCAAACACAACCGTTCCATACGACAAAACAGCCCGCACTCTCGATCTAGACCTCTGACAGTCACAGCTTCCGCCTAGAACTCACTAAACAGAACTCACTAAAAAATCCCGTGCTAACCATGTCTTACAGATTCCACATGGTTGATTGATTGTACATTGCTTAACGTCCCGACAGCAACAAGACTTTCTCAGGACGTGCCTGCACTGCTTGTGAAAAAAAAAACTAAACAGAAAATTGAATGTGTCGCCAGCCGGTCAAAGATTCCACATGGGCAGCAGGCCCCACGGACTTTCGGCACAAACAAACCGTTAATAAAAACCGTACCGTACTAATCCTATTGTGCGAGCACTATGCACAAGCATAGAGCTTCATCACAAGTATGTATCATGAACTGTTAAAAGACAAAGTAAACTCATTTTATGACAGTGTTGGAGCACGCCCAGATGTAATAGATCCTAATCAGTTTGAATATGATAAAGGACACTTATTCGTAAATACAGACAGAGGGAAAATATATCTAACACATAAAAACAATCCTTCTAAGTTTAGAGCTTTAAGTACAATTAAAGGTGAAGTCGGTGGTAACTCTGGGTTGGCAAGGTACCTTGGTATTGGATGGTCTCCTGTCACGCCAAGACTGGTTAGTGTTCTTCACGACACGCAAACAAAGTTGCCAACAGGGCAAGAAATTGAAATGGCACCTGTAACAAGCCTACCAGAAATAGCAAACACAGTGATACAAGAAACTTCATTTACTGAAGGACAAATAAATGATGTTATGAAAACAATAGATGATCCACCTTTGTCAATGAGAGAGATAATTGGCTTGGATAAATCATTACAGACAATAAGAGGTGAGATGGTAAACAATGTTGCCAAACTGGGTGAGCTTGATAAACACATAGAACGTGAAAAAGATAAACTGGCTACCGCAGACAATGGTTGATTGATTGTACATTGCTTAACGTCCCGACAGCAACAAGGCTTTCTCAGGACGTGCCTGCACTGCTTGTGAAAAAAAATAAATAAACAGAACATTGAATGTATGTCGCCAGCCGGTCAAATACATTAAATAAACCTAACACATGGGGCCTAAATAAAGCTAAGACCATTTAGCAACACACATCCAATATCACGAGCTACAGGCAGTGCAGACAGTAGGGAGAGTTTTAAAAAGGCAAATACAGGTGAATGGACAAAGGGTAGACAGAAACACATGCCCCAGAATAGAGAGAAAAACCCACCCTGTGGGGCTGACCAGGGTGACCCTGGGAACTACCGCAGACAATGGGAATCTTGACACAGAAATGAAAGAAAGAATCCAACACAGATTAAATGATTTGCAGATAGAAAGATCAGGAAGGTTAGAAACAATTAGTATTGGAAGACAAAAACTGAAAACGCAAGTTAACAGAATTAGAGAAACTATTCAGAAAATACTTCACGAAGACACTACTCTGGCTGAGAGATTAAAAACACTTTTCAGAGAACAGGGTATCACAATTGCTAGTTTAATTACTGCTCTTGGATTTATTATCAGTACTGTTGTGTTAGCTGTCTCTGGCAGTGGTGGGGGTCCAACCCCGGCACCGCCAGGTCCTCCAGGCCCCCCGGCTCCAACTGACCCAGTCATGGGTAAAGAAACAACTGTCTCACATATCAGATCTGCTTAAGAAATTGGCTTTGAAAGCAATGGATGCTTTGCCTGGTATAATAGATTGATTGATTGTACATTGCTAAACGTCCCGACAGCAACAAGGCTTTCTCAGGACGTGCCTGCACTGCTTGTGAAAAAAACAACTAAACAGAACATTGAATGTATGTCGCCAGCCGGTCAAATACATTAAATAAACCTAACACATGGGGCCTAAATAAAGCTAAGACCATTTAGCAACACACATCCAATATCAAGAGCTACAGGCAGCGCAGACAGTAGGGAGAGTTTTAAAAAGGCAAATACAGGTGAATGGACCTCGGGTAGACAGAAACACATGCCCCAGAATAGAGAGAAAAACTCACCCTGTGGGGCTGACCAGGGTGGCCCTGGGAACTAAAAAGTACCTAACCCCACCCAAGTCCCCCAGGGCAGACCCGGGTCGGGTTGCCTGGTATAATAGGCACAGTTGTCAGTTGGATGATTACTACAGCAGCAAAGGTAGTTGGGTTTATGGCAGAACATGTGTGGGTATTTTTGGTTACAGTAGGAGGGTTGATGGTGGGTTATTTAATGAAACAGATAAAGAAGTAAAACCCCTAACCCCGTTAGGCCTATTACCAATGCTGTTCTCTCTGACTCATGTGTGTCAGGGGTTGACTGTACTGGTTGTATGGGTGCCGGTGTTGGGGCCAGGGCCGGGGCCGGGGCCGGGGGTGTTACCATCTGTAATGATTTTAACGTCTGAACATGTGTGGTTGTTGCACCCAAGTTTACAGATTGATTGAGTCCTAATTTTTGATCACGACCTGCAACAATGATTTCATTATTATAATTTGTTATTGTACCCATTTGGAGTTGAAGGTCAGATGGTAACATGTATAACCCGATGCCAACTACAAAGTCAACTTTTGATCTGGCATATCTGATTGATTGATTGATTGTACATTGCTTAACGTCCCGACAGCAACAAGGCTTTCTCAGGACGTGCCTGCACTGCTTGTGAAAAAAAAAAAACTAAACAGAACATTGAATGTATGTCGCCAGCCGGTCCAATACATTAAATAAACCTAACACATGGGGCCTAAATAAAGCTAAGACCATTTAGCAACACACATCCAATATCAAGAGCTACAGGCAGTGCAGACAGTAAGGAGAGTTTTAAAAAGGCAAATACAGGTGAATGGACAAAGGGTAGACAGAAACACATGCCCCAGAATAGAGAGAAAAACTCACCCTGTGGGGCTGACCAGGGTGACCCTGGGAACTAAAAAATACCTAACCCCACCCAAGTCCCCCAGGGCAGACCCGGGTGGGGTTCTGGCATATCTGAGAACGTCTTGGTAGCGCTGTATGCTTGATGGGAGATCAACCACTGAATTAATTGAATCTTCAAGATTTGCAAGAAACTGTTTTTGTGCTTCAAATTTACCACTTCCATTCAAAATATTCGATTTTGTTAATGATTGTGCTCCTAGTAAACACCAGACATATGTTCTGATAGACTCATTTACGCGCTCGACTCCTGCTTGAGTAAACCCGTCAGTTTTATCTAAAATAAATGTGGTCCAGGCATTAGACTGCTTCTGCTCAATGGAACCTATCCAGACTTGTGATTTTGATGAGAATGAAGTGTAACCAGGGTAATAATCTTGTGGGTATTGTCTGTGACTCAAAGCGTAATACAATGTGCCCATACCATTGTGATCATCAAGTTTTTGTGTGAAGTCATACCTGGGACCGGGGTTGATGTTAAATTCATTACAGATGCGTTCAAATGCTTTCATATCCATGGGGTTGTTATACCTGTTGAAACTGGATTCAGTGGGCAGTGGTGTATGCAGTTCTGACAAAATACGTCTAAGCTGGTAATAAACATGGAAACGATACACAGACCTAATCAGTTTGTTTGAGTGATTCAAGTGGTCTGTAAATGAAACACCACAGCCTGTAGTTGAACATAGTATGGCAAAGTTGAGTTGGTTTTGAAACATCTGTAGTGGACTTGAAGACCACTTTCTTGCAGTAGCATCATCTGTTATTGGAGGGTTTATATAATGGTCAAACGGGTTGGGTACTTTCACTTGAAATAAATCTTGTTCTGATACAGCAATATCAAGTTCATTTAGTTGAATTATTTTCTGTTCATAAGTAGGTGCAACATTATATTTGGCATTCACATTAAATTGAAATGCATTTGTAGTAACGCTTGTTGGTGATTTAAATTCCATCCTTCTTTTTTATGAGATAATAAAAATGTTTATTACCTTAACAAATCTTGACACAAGCAAACCAGTGTGGTTAACTAATGGGATTGATAATCGTGATGGTAGCAAGGCTGTAGCTATCCATGAAATGTTTTATAGTGTAAAATGGTTTAATGTAACAGATGATATAAATTATTATGTATCTGTTAGTAATGAATCCTCTCCTATTGAGAACCATAAAATAACATCTGGGTATTATGACTTTTGTACATTAGCTAACTGGTTTCAAAGTAAAATAAAAATTAAAGCAACTTTAAATCCAGCTAACTTACTTGTTACATTAGAATTTTCTTCTGAGCGTAGGATAACATTTTCAGATGATCTTCTATTATTACTTGGTTTAATAAATGAAACTGAAGCTAAAACAAAGCTTTGATTGATTGATTGATTGATCATTGCTTAACGTCCCGACAGCAACAAGGCTTTCTCAGGACGTGCCTGCACTGCTTGTGAAAAAAAAATAAACAGAACATTGAATGTATGTCGCCAGCCGGTCAAATACATTAAATAAACCTAACACATGGGGCCTAAATAAAGCTAAGACCATTTAGCAACACACATCCAATATCAAGAGCTACATGCAGTGCAGACAGTAGGGAGAGTTTTAAAAAGGCAAATACAGGTGAATGGACAAAGGGTACACAGAAACACATGCCCCAGAATAGAGAGGAAAACCCACCCTGTGGGGCTGACCAGGGTGACCCTGGGAACTAAAAAGTAGTTAACCCCACCCAAGTCCCCCAGAAAACAAAGCTTTGGAAAATAGAGATGATTGATGGAAAATTAACTGGAAAATATCCTGTTCATTTGTCAGTACATACAGTACTAAATGTGTATTTAAAAGAACTAAACACAACTGAGAATGTTCACAATGGAAAGCCTTCAACTTTGTTGACATGCTTACCAGCTGGAACTGCTCCCTATTGCGAAAGTGTGGTTGTTAGATTTCCTGCGCAGTTTAAGAAATTAGGTTCTAGTTTCTTTGAGTCACTGAGTATATCTGTAACTAATCAGGATGACAAACCAGTTGTTATACATGATTTTAGTGTTGTGTTGGAAATTAAATAATTTTATTTTTGTTTATAAAAATGAGTGGTGGTCCAAAGCCGAGAATCATACCAGTTGCATGTCCAGTAACAGAGTTGAAAGATTTGGCAGACGTACAGGATTTTGAGAAGGAAGGGGAAATTGGAGAAATATATGGTTTTGATTGATTGTACATTGCTTAACGTCCCGACAGCAACAAGGCTTTCTTAGGACGTGCCTGCACTGCTTGTGAAAAAAAAAAAAAAAACTAAACAGAACATTGAATGTATGTCGCCAGCCGGTCAAATACATTAAATAAACCTAACACATGGGGCCTAAATAAAGCTAAGACCATTTAGCAACACACATCCAATATCAAGAGCTACAGGCAGTGCAGACAGTAGGGAGAGTTTTAAAAAGGCAAATACAGGTGAATGGACAAAGAGTAGACAGAAACACATGCCCCAGAATAGAGAGAAAAACCCACCCTGTGGGGCTGACCAGGGTGACCCTGGGAACTAAAAAATACCTAACCCCACCCAAGTCCCCCAGGGCAGACCCGGGTGGGGTTCAACTGGTATGTACAAGCGGAAAGTAATTGTCGACATGGAAGACGGTGAAAGACAGATTCCTAAACTTGGTCAGCTGCGTGATGTTACTGTACCAGTTCCAGTAAATAATGTGCCCTACAACTTAATACATGTGGGTAATAAGTGGGTTGTTTCACCTGTGCCGGCACCAGCACCCGTAATTGACTGGGACATAAAGATTGAATTTATTAGTCCTTATGTATACACTGATGACGAAGGCGCCTTAGTGTTTAGGAAAATTGTTAATTCTGGGCCGCTGATTGCAAGTCTTGTTCCAAGTTTTGCCCCAGACAACAATAGCAGAGATAAACTGAAAGTTGAAAATTATGAAAAACGACGGTATCTTCTTACAACTAGAAAGGGAAGATCAGATACTTCTGTTGTGTTTATGCCAGCAAGCTTAGTCGTGGCTAGAGAAGCGACAATAGTATTTGAAATTATCTTGAGATCTATAGCTTCTGTGAAAGAGGCAAATATTGCACAGGGAATAAAACTTACATGGGATGAAACAGTAACAGAATCAACAAAGGTCTTTATTGCTATTACAAAAAATGTAGATGTTATTAATGTTTCGAGCAGTATTCCCGCTGTCAAAGTAGTGGTTGACAAAACAACTTTTGTTCGTCTAACTTACATAAACCTTGAACACATTGATCTTGTTTCATTTTATTATGCCAGCAAATTGTATACTTTTGACGAGTTGCAAAATGTAATTGCTGATTAAATAAAAAATATTTGTCAATAAAAAAAATATGGTAAACTTCTATCCACAACTACCGACGACGCTTGCGCCTGAGACTGTGTCGTCGTTTGCGCTTGATCCACATATGCCAATTGCATCAGATAAAACATTACCGGCAGACGCATTCAGATTAAATAATATTACAGAAGCAATTAAATATTTGGAAAGTGAAGAAGCGAGGTACTCCAGATGCAAAAGGAGGTATCAGACCATTTTCAATTCTGTACAAAATACATCTATGGCTGTTGGCGCTTTTTCAGCTGGTTGTTCTGTAGGGGGTATTGTATTGATTTCAACTGGAATTGGAAGTTTGGTTGGAATCGGACTGGAAGGAGCTAGCATTGCCACAGGACTGGCTTGCTTTGGTTTGGATGCCATAAACAAGAGGTTTCACACAAAGTTAGAAAAACATGAAGCATTGAGTACGCTGGCAAGTGCAAAACTGAGTAGTCTTAAACTTATTATAAGTAAAGCGTTGCAGGTCAATTTTATTAGTGACGAAGAATTTAAGCGAGTCCAGGATGATTTAAATAACTACAAACAAATGAAATCAAAAATACAAAATAAAATGCATAGTCAATCTCCCGTGAATGTTGAAGAACTGAAGGCTAGTTTTTTAGCAGAGGGAAAAAGGATAGGGGTACAGGAAACCACAGAAAAGCTACACAATCTTTTAAACAAATAAAAATCAGATTTGGTAATCGTTTAATAATGTCATACACTTCACAGAGAGATGTCATGCCACTTACACCACTTGTGCCTGATTGTTTAGCCCCATCAGCACCACCACCAGAGTATTATTGAGAAAAAAATTTTTTTTTTATTGTCCTTTTATCTTGACAAATCTGACCGAGTAAGTTGTGACTTAAGTCAAGTTGTTGTAAGAACTTATAGTAAGAAATTAATAAGTTCTTATGGTAAGTAATTAATAAGTTCTTATGATAACTAACTTAAAGGTTACCTCTGCAGGTTCCTAAAAGTTAGTTGTAACTTATTAGTAACATATAAAGTTCCACTGAAATCACTTAGACAGGTAAATGATTAGGTGTTCATAGAGACAATAGTTATAGAGAAATACAATAGGAGATCCGTAAGATAATCAGATCAATAAAGCCACATCAGTCATGCTCGTCAGTTTTTAAAAATCAAAGGTTAGTTAGTTGGTTATTTGGGTTTAACGCCGAGCAGGCGACTAAGGCCATCTCACGGCGGGATGGGTAAAAATCTGGTCAGCCAGACTAAAAGCAAGGTCTTAAGAGAAGATGTAAATATAGATTAAAAATCTCAGGCTAAAATGTCGCATGTCTTTAAAAGAAATGTCTACAGACTCTCAAAAAGGGCAAATAACAAAGATTCACATAGTCTATGAATGCTCAAATCTTGTTAAAAATATTGCATGCTCGCAAGAAATTGAAGATTTTGTCCGGGGGAACATCCCGGAACAAAACCTTCAAGGAGTCTGCTGTAAAGTGTTTATATCTGGTGTCAATTAGGTCAGCACAATACAGCAAAAAGTGTCGAACAGAAAACTGCTCATCATAGGCAAAACACCATGGATTGATTGATTGTACATTGCTTAACGTCCCGACAGCAACAAGGCTTTCTCAGGACGTGCCTGCACTGCTTGTGAAAAAAAATAAAATAAACAGAATATTGAATGCATGTCGCCAGCCGGTCAAATACGTTAAATAAACCTAACACATGGGGCCTAAATAAAGCTAAGACCATTTAGCAACACACATCCAATATCAAGAGCTACAGGCAGTGCAGACAGTAGGGAGAGTTTTAAAAAGGCAAATACAGGTGAATGGATTGATTCTGATTGTACATTGCTTAACGTCCCGACAGCAACAAGGCTTTCTCAGGACGTGCCTGCACTGCTTGTGAAAAAAAAAAAACAACCAACTAAACAGAACATTGAATGTATGTCGCCAGCCGGTCAAACACATTAAATAAACCTAACACATGGGGCCTAAATAAAGCTAAGACCATTTAGCAACACACATCCAATATCAAGAGCTACAGGCAGTGCAGACAGTAGGGAGAGTTTTAAAAAGGCAAATACAGGTGAATGGACAACGGGTAGACAGAAACACATGCCCCAGAATAGAGAGAAAAACCCACCCTGTGGGGCTGACCAGGGTGACCCTGGGAACTAAAAAATACCTAACCCCACCCAAGTCCCCCAGGGCAGACCCGGGTGGGGTCAAAACACCATGGACGCTCATCCTGTTTAAGTAAGTAAGAGTGCGTAACATACGTGTGCCCGATGTGGAGCCGAGCAAGGACAGTCTCCTCGCGGCGGCTGCCGCAGCGGAAAGGTAGACTGTCAGACAACTTAGGAAGAGCTTCACGAAGCTTGTTCCCTTCCTCTTTGTCCCACTCGGACTGCCACTCGCGGGCCACGTACGCACTAATCACAGGTTTAAAATCACTATAGACAGTCTGTGTGTCAGGGACAGGGTCACTGCGGGCACTGTTGGCAGCAGAATCTGCGATCCTGTTGCCTCGATGCCCACATGGCCTGGGACCCAAATAAAAATGATGTCATAATATTCCTTCATCAAGTCTGCGTAAAGCTCTCTAATCTGCACCAGCAGTGGATGGTCTGTTCCCGCGCCCTGAAGGGCCTGCAGGGCAGAAAGAGAGTCAGACAGAATCAGGAAGTTCCTTTCCCGAGACTGATAGGCATGCCTGAGTGCCAGCAGAATTGCCTGCAGTTCTGCACTAAATACAGAGGAATGGTCGGGGAGTTTAGGGATGGTGAGAGGACACTGCAGCCGCAGCCACCCTCCCATCCTCAGACTTGGACCCATCAGTATAAAGACGACAATAGCCAGGAAAAATTGAAAGGAGTTCATTGAGGCTCTGTTGGTATATGGCTGGTGGAGTACAATCCTTCTTGTGGGCGGTCAAGTCCAGCAAGATGTCAGGAACTGGTAGTAGCCAGGGTGGAGTGACGTGTTGCAGAGATTCCGAAACTTTGTCCAGGTCCACTCCGGCCGCCTGCAGATGAGGTCGGACACGGAAGGAAAGTGGACGGACAGCTCCCGGATGGGCATCGTAAATCTCTGCAAACGACGGGTTAAAAACACAATCATAGGCAGGATTGTCTGGATGGGCCTTCAGCTTCAGAACGTAGCTGAGCATGAGGCGGATCCCGAGAGAAGGCTCCCCTGCCTCTGCATACAGACTAGGAACTGGAGATGTCCTGAAGGCTCCCAGACATATGCGCAGACCTTGATGGTGAATTGTGTTCAGACGCTGTAGAACAGACTTTGAAGCCGAGCCATATACCACAGAGCCGTAATCCAGTTTGGACCGAACAAGGGCCCGGTACAGTCGAAGTAAGACAATGCGGTCTGCACCCCAGTCAGTACGACCAACGACACGAAGAATGTCAAGGGCCTTCTGACAAGAGGCTCTAAGGTAGGTAACATGGTTGCAGAAGGTCAATCTTTTGTCAAAGATGACCCCCAGAAACTTTGCCTCTTCGGCCACCTGAATTGGCACTCCAGCAATGCTCAGGGTAGGTTTTGGAAAAAATTTCGTCTGGTTAGTAAAATGCACACAGATTGTCTTGGAGGGCGAGAACCTGAATCCGTTGAGAGACACCCACCGCTGGATGCGATCAACACACAGCTGCAAGCGCCTCTCAAGGGACGCAAGTCCTCGACCTCGTGCACACAAAGCAAAGTCGTCCACAAACAAAGAGCATTCAGAATCATCCTTGACGGCCTATACAATGTTATTTATTTTAATGGTAAATGAAAAAGGAGATAGAATGCTGCCCTGCGGGACACCCATCTCCTGTTCAAAGGAGTCGGAGAGGGTGGAGCCCACACGGGCATGGAACGACCTGTTAGACAAAAATTGTGAATAAAAACAGGCAGGTGCCCTTTAAAACCCATGTCCGACAAATCAGACATTATACCATACTTCCAGGTAGTGTCATATGCCTTTTCAAGATCAAAGAAAATTACATAGACATGCTGCTTGTTGACAAAAGCATCTCGAATAAAAGACTCAAAGCGAACTAGATGGTCAGTTGTACTAAGGAAACGCCGGAAACCGCACTGGAGGTCTGTGATGAGACCACGTGACTCAAGATGCCACACCAGTCGGGCGTTGACCAAGCGTTCCATAGTCTTACATAAACATGATGTCAAAGCTATTGGCCGGAAGTTGCCCGGGTCGGAAGGATCCTTACCCGGCTTGGGGATTGGCACAACCACAGCCTGGCGCCAAGATGGCAGAAAACGACCAGTTATCCAGATATGGTTAAAGGCCTTGAGAAGTACAAGGAGTGAATCCTCAGGCAGATGAGTTAGGAGCTGATAATGGATGGTATCTAATCCAGCAGCAGAGTCAGTACATTTCTGCATGGCTTGCTGCAATTCTGAAAACGTAAAGGGGGCATTTATAGTCTTCCGAGTTATCTGATAAAAAATCACAAGCACAAGATTCTCGCTTCTCCTTCTCTCTCTGGAAGAAAGGTGAATAATGCTCTGTTGAATTGATTGATTGATTGATTGTACATTGCTTAACGTCCCGACAGCAACAAGGCTTTCTCAGGACGTGCCTGCACTGCTTGTGAAAAAAAAAAAAAAAAAAAAAAAAAAAAACTAAACAGAAAATTGAATGTATGTCGCCAGCCGGCCAAATACGTTAAATAAACCTACAACATGGGGCCTAAATAAAGCTAAGACCATTTAGCAACACACATCCAATATCAAGAGCTACAGGCAGTGCAGACAGTAGGGAGAGTTTTAAAAAGGCAAATACAGGTGAATGGACAAAGGGTAGACAGAAACGCATGCCCCAGAATAGAGAGAAAAACCCACCCTGTGGGGCTGACCAGGGTGACCCTGGGAACTAAAAAATACCTAACCCCACCCAAGTCCCCCAGGGCAGACCCGGGTGGGGGGCTCTGTTGAAGAATTATGGGCAATGGTGGAGGCAAGCAAAGTGGCCACAGCCTTTTTATCTGTGACCAAACTGGCACCATCTCTAAGATGGCCGACAGAAGCCGAGCCACCCCTGCCCCTAATTCTTCAAACAGCCTTCCAGACTGTTTGGAACGGAGTCCTAGAAGATAAAGATGAGACGAAGCGTCTCCAGGAAGCACGGCGTTCACGTTTAAAAATGTAACGGGCTTTCGCCCGCTGTCTTTTAAATGTTAAAATATTTGCTTGCAACGGATTACGAAAAGCACGTCGCTGAGCAGATTTGCGTATTTTTTGGGCCTTGCGGCACTCTTCATTGAACCATGGTACTCTCGGCTTCCGAGGGACTGATGTAGAAGTTCTAGGGATGGTTTCACCTGCTACGTCCAACAAAATCAAAGTAAAACAAGAAACAGGTTCTTCAGCTGACATGACCACCTCGTCTGTAAGACGAGACTGACAGAGGGAGGCGAACAGAGGCCAGTTAGCGTTCTTGAGATTCCAGCGCCCCACCGGCGAATCCTCCTCACAGCTGACCGATGACAGAACTACTGGGAAGTGGTCACTACCACACAGGTCGTCGTGAACCTTCCAGTCAAAGTCCAGCATGAGAGAAGGATCACACACAGTGAGGTCTAGAACAGAACTAGATCCTTAACCTGGGTTAGAGTATGTAGGTGAGCCATCGTTAAAGACACATAGGTTAAGTTGAGAAAAAACATCTTCTAACATCTGACCTCTGCCAGCATAGTGGTCACTGCCCCAAAGGTTAAAATCCCCCATGAGAATAATGGGAGGGGGCAGTTGATCTACTAAGTTAAAAATATCATTGCTACTGACCCGCAGTGATGGTGGCAGGTAAATACTGCATACGGTTATGGTCTTCTTCAAGGTAACCCGAGCTGCGACAGCCTGAAGACAGGTGTCGATGCTAACGGGGCTACTTAAAATTTGGCTACTAATGAGAAGAGCCGCTCCACCCGAGCGCCTCTCTGAATCAGAGCCTTTGTGTATAACGTTAAAACCATTAAAGGATACATGGTCAGAAGTCTTCAGGTAAGTCTCCTGAAGAGATATTACTGAGGGGTTATAGAACTTGACTAAAAGACGTAATTCCTCAAAGTTAGCTTGAAAACCACGACAATTCCACTGAAGCATAGAGTACATGATTATGTCTTATCTAGGGGTGAAGAGTTTTCCCCCCCTTTTTCCTTTACCTTGGAAGGAGTTGAAGAAACAGAGGGGGGCCGGCTCCCGGGCCTCCTCTGGTTCCTCGGAGATGAAGGGGGTGGAGCTGCCGCAAAATCAGCAACGACAACTTCCACTCCCTCCATCCGCTCCTCCAGTGCAGCATATTTGTTTTGAAGGGGGACATCAGTGTTCCCCTTCTGGGCCCGTGTGCACAGCGGTCCCATAGATTTCTTAGACCCCTGGTCCTGGGCAGCGTTCCTGCCGCTAGAGTTAGCGGCCTTAGAAGGCTGACCAGAGCCAGAAGCCTTTGGAGTTGACTGACTAACAGGTTTGGGTGGGGGCTGAGGCTTAGGGACAACAGAAGGCGGCACAACCGGACCGGCAGTGTCTGCCTTCTGCGTTCCCTGGCTCCTCGTCACCACCGGAGGAGGGTTACTCTCCAGGGGCGAGATGACCCGAGGCTCCGCCCCCAACCAAGAAGTTGGGGTCTGACATGAAAAATCTTTGGTGGGACGCTTGCCTGCCACCGCTGCACTGAAAGTATATACTGAGGTGTTAGAGGTTGGGGCAGCCGCAGCTGCACCAGAGCCTTCAACCAGTTTTTTGGCATCTAGAAAGGACAGTCCCTGCTCCACACACACCTGCTGAATCTTGCACTCGGATATCCAACGAGGGCATTTCTTATCCGAAGCCATATGCGCCCCCTGGCAATTCACACACAAGGGGGTGGCTGTGCAGGACTCAGCAGAGTGTCCGGGCTTGGTGCAACGGGCGCATGAAGCCTCTGCCTGACGGCATGTCTTCTGCCCATGGCCATACTTTTGGCACTTAAAGCACCGGAGGGGGAGAGGGACGTACTTTTTCACTTTCAAAGGGTAATAACCTCACCAGATGGTAGTAGGAGCGGTGGGGGTGCCAAACGTCAGGATGATGGTAGGGAGACGGATCTCCCCACCACCTCGCTTGGAAGCGAAGCGCCTGACGTAAGTCACCCCCTGAGACTTAAGGTTCCGTACAAGTTCATCTTCCGACAGTTCTGCCAAAGCTTGATCTTTGATTACGCCTCTTGACGAATTCATAGTCTTGTGGCGTGTGACCTCCACCGGAGTGTCTCCGATGGAAGAGAGCCTCAGTAGCCCGCTGGAGTGTGCCCGGGTACGGCACTCCACCAGCAAGTCACCAGACCTGAGGTGCTGGCCGTCAGGCCTGCCAACACAGCTCCTGAGGGTCTCCCCCACCAGAAAAGGATGCAGCTTAGTAACAGGTTTCTCCTTCACCTTGTTATGGACAATGAGGAAGCGAGGCCATACGGCCGACGCCTGAGGCGTCGCTTCCTCACAGTCCGAGTCACTGTCATGTTCAATGTTGGTGGCTATGTGCCGCTTCTGTGCAAGTTTGGTTTTTTTGTTGTATCCATATTATAATAGTAGAGATATTCATCCCCCGGGGGTCCCCGCCCGCCACCGAGCCCAACAAGGGAAAGTGCAAATGTCGGCGGGTCTCCAGCCGACGCAAAATGGAGACTGCCCGAAAGATATACTCAAGGGGGTAAGCCCGATTGAACCGTTTGAGCCACCGCCTTCTATCACACTGTTGAATGCAGGGGAATACTGGCGTAAAGCACCTAATCAGCAGCAGAAGCTATAGCATGGTGCTCCGTATATCAACCCGCATGTCAACAGTGGGATAGGGCTCAACGTGACAAGAGCCGATTGACTAGGCCGGTACGACTAGCCTCCCTTTCAGGTAGAAGTCAAGGCCGAAGTGGAGTGTTGGCACCAGTGAGCCGCAGCCCAAAGGGAACCTCAGCCACCAGGATCCTCTTCTCCCCCGACACGGGTCTCCAAGCACGGCAAACACTTGGGATCCAAAGGACCAAAAAGTCACGAGTATTTTTAAGGACCAATCCAACATGGTACAACCTGGGTTAGCACAGCTCCTTAAAAACCAGACCAGTGAAAAGGCTGAACAACATATCTGCTGACATCAAGTCCTAATCCTGGACAAAGATGGCACCCGTCTGCTAGCCCACTCAGTCAGGGACTGAGCGGACTACCCACCTACGCCACGTGGAGGCCGGTGCCGGGTGGGCAAAAATCAAAGGGTTGATTGGGTAATAACGGGGGGGGGGGGGGGGGGGGGGGGGGGGGGCATAATGGGGTCAAAAATTTTATTATTAAAAATGATGTAATTTAATGACGGATGCGGCTTTATTGAATTCATTGCCTTACAGATCTCCTATTGTATTTCTCTCAGATCTTCAGAAAGCACATGACAACCTCACTAGGGCCAGAGAAGATGCTGAAACCAACCCCAGCCAAGAAAACAACATCAAGCTACAACACAGTAAGGCCCAGTATCTGAAGATGAAGTTGGAGTGCACAAAAAGAAGTTGGAGAGAGAAGACTGCAAGCCTGAACATGGAGAGGGACACTACCAAGTTGTGGAGACTGACCAAGGCGTTGAACGATGAGGGCACCAGGGAACAGAAGATCACCCTGGAAGAAGATGGGAAAGCACTGACTGGTAGGAAAGCTGCAAATATGTTCGCACAGATCTATGCGAAAAGAAAGTAACATCACTCTCGCACAAATGCTTGAGAAAGAAATCAGACAGGAAAAAAGAGAGAGAACAAGAGATGCAAACATCCATGATGCAATGAAGAAGGACATCACCCTTCCAGAACTGAAGATGGCCATCAAACAGCTGAAGAAGAAAAAATCTCCAGTTCCAGACAGCATCTCAAACGAGATGTTACAACACCTTGGCAGCACTGCCTTAACGAAGCTAATGGACATCTTTAACCACAGCTGGAGATTGATTGATTGATTGTACATTGCTTAACGTCCCGACAGCAACAAGGCTTTCTCAGGACGTGCCTGCACTGCTTGTGAAAAAATAAAAAAGAAACAGAACATTGAATGTATGTCGCCAGCCGGTCAAATACGTTAAATAAACCTAACACATGGGGCCTAAATAAAGCTAAGACCATGTAGCAACACACATCCAATATCAAGAGCTACAGGCAGTGCAGACAGTAGGGAGAGTTTTAAAAAGGCAAATACAGGTGAATGGACAAAGGGTAGACAGAAACACATGCCCCAGAATAGAGAGAAAAACCCACCCTGTGGGGCTGACCAGGGTGACCCTGGGAACTAAAAAATACCTAACCCCACCCAAGTCCCCCAGGGCAGACCCGGGTGGGGTCACAGCTGGAGAGAAGGACAGGTACCCCAGTGCTGGAAGGAAGCCAGGATGATCCCAATTCTGAAGAAAGGGAAGAATAAGTCCAAAGCCCTGAGTTATCGCCCCATCAGCCTGACAAGTTGTGTGCAAGACCATGGAGTGCATCATCAATAAGCGCCTGCAGTGGTACCTGGACTCCGAGAGCATTATCGTGCCAGAGCAAGCTGGCTTCAGAAGCCACAAGAGTACAGAAACCAGACAACACACCTTGCACAGGTCATAGAAGATGCTTTTCAAGATCAGGAGGTGACATTAGCTGCCTTCATTGACCTACAGAAGGTTTTCGATAAGGTGTGGAAGGATGGTCTCCTTGTGAAACTCCTTCGCAGTGGCATCCAAGGGAACATGTATCGGTGGACCAAGTCATACCTGCACAATCGCAGAACCCGTGTGACAGTGGATGGGTACTGTGGCCAAAAAGTGCTGCTGTGTCAGGGGGTGCCATAGGAGGGAGTCCTGTCACCAACCCTGTTCATACTCTTCATCAACGACCTTGTGCCAGAGCTACCAAAAGGAGTCCACGCAGCCCTGTACGCAGATGACCTGGTACTCTGGTGCACAGAAGTGTATGCAACAACTGCTACATACAGGATGCGGCTAGCCCTGGACAGGCTGACAGACTGGACCAACAACTGGTGTGTGACCATCAACACAGAAAAATCATCATCCACACTCTTCTCTCTCTCCAACAAAGCAAAGGCTGGCAACCTAACACTGGGCAACACCCCACTGCGGTATGATGACCAACAGACATATCTGGGCGTCACCCTTGACAAGAGGCTGACGTGGAAGCCGCACATTTGGAACGCAGAAGCGAAAGCTAGAAGAAAGCTGAACATCATGAGGAAGCTGGCTGGAACACAATGGGGAGCCAATGAAAAGATCCTCAAAAATGTATATTATCAAGGCACAGTGAGACCACACCTTGAGTACGGATCCAATGCATGGTTGATGGCAGCCCAGTCACACCAGCAGACCATTGACAGAGTTCAGAACCAGGCACTGCGTATCATCACCGACACAATGAGATCCACACCAATTAAAAAGATGGAAGAGACAACAGGTATCCCACCCCTGCGCATGAGAAGAGATTGCAAAGCCTTGATACAGTCCACAAAGGTTAAGTCTTCCAAAGACCATCCTATGAATGCCAGGATGAAACAGCCAATCTCAGGGAGACTGAAAAGATCAAGCTTTGTGAAGGAGATGAGAGCTCTGCAGAGAAAAAACCAGGCAAAGCTCCCTGCGCAGGTAGAGGCTCTGAATCCGGCTAGTGACCTTCCACCCTGGGAAAGTAAGTTAGAAAACATCACCATCTCTTCCACGGTACCCTACATCACCACCAAAGATGAGCACAACACTGTGAGCAAGAAAGCCCTGACACTGGCCATGCTTGAAGAAAAGTATCCCCAGGAAGCATGTATACGGGCATACATCGATGGATTAGCCACAGATGCAGTTCAGAATGGAGGGGCTGGGGTGTACATTCAGTACCCAAATGGAAAATGGCAGGCAGAGGCAGTACCAACAGGCCTTCACTGCACAAATTACAGAGCTGAGGTGGAAGCCCTGGTCCGTGTTGCAAACACCCTTAGTGGCACTGCAGACCCTGATGCCCAGATTGTCTTCCCGACTGATGCCATGTCTGTCCTTGAGGCAGCAACAGCAAGCAAACTGCCACGTCTACAAGAGGCACTGCAAAACATACACCAGACTGGTGCTGCAGTGGATCCCTTCACACTGTGGCATCTACGGCAATGAAGAAGCTGACAGAATGACAAAAGTGGGTGCAGAGAAAGAACAAGACGAAAATGGAGTCAGCTTCAGAGATGAAGACCATCACTAAGTCTGTGTACAGACCACCACAACGGCCCCTAGACAGTTACCATCAGCTGTCCAGACAAGAGCAGGTGACCATCTTCCGTCTGAGGACCGGGCACAACTGACTCAATTTCCACCTGCACAGACACTTTCACCTCGTGCCATCTCCCTTGTGCCCTTATGGAGATGCAGAGCAGACCACAGAGCACATCTTCCAGGACTGTGGGAGCCACCAGCTGCTGAGGGAGGAGATATGGCAGGTTTTCTGGTATTTGTTTTGGCATGTCCCACTTTACTGGCGATCGGTCCACTTCCGTCAGTCTACATTTGCTGAGAGACAATAACTCGCCTTTTGGTCAATTTTCATAATTTTGAAGTGATATTTCGTCTTCAAACCTTGTCGGCAGTTTTATATACGCTCACGAACGACAAAGAGCTCGCGATCGTGAAGTATCACAGTGAGAAACGTTTATGAACCTATCATAGTGGGAAGAGGGCGCCTACGGTTTTGGAGAAAAACAGAAGCATTCGCTCGATAGAGACTGACACTAAAAAACTCCAAAATACCTAAAGGATTTGCAAACCTTTCGCAAATCACTCGACAACGCTGTTTACACATGGGACGCGCTCTCTTAAAACATCGTCAATGACGTCATATCCAGAAAACATGACTGAAAAAAGTTCGTCAAAACTAGATGTCGCTCGTAGAATTTGTAGTCTGATGCCGAGGTGAGTGAGCAATACTAATCAAAAAGAAAACCAAAACAGGGTTTAAGGCAATAATTCTACTTGAATCTTTTAGTTTTACGATTAAATTATACCTGGAAGCAACAACCGGAAAGCTAGCAAACTCTCAGTCCCTTTGTTTACAGGCAATCTCGATCGATCGCTTTGAAGACTGACACACGTTTCGAACACGTGGGTGCTGAAAAAGGTCTAGTAGGTTAACAATCGTGTTATATCGGTGTACTGAAGCCCGCAAAACCTTTGTCGAGAAGGTTGACGTTGAAATGAATTGAAGTGAAACAGAAAGATGAGGGTTCAGGAGTATGCCGTGGTAAAATTAAACACACGCTTAAGCTGCAGGAGAGTCTGTCGGTCTACATTCTTTTGAGCGGGATTGTAAAAACACGATTTAAAATCATAAAATTAACACAATTCTTTCTTTATTGATTTATTTGTTAGTTCAAGTCACAATACATCACATATTCCTGACAAACACACACAACTGTTCATGTGATGCATGCATTCTTTGTCAGAAAATTGAAGTGTAGTTTTTGCAAGATACCAGAAAACCTGTCATATGGCAGAAGCCCGCCACTCTACAAGAGAAACTGTACGGGCCTGTGGAGGTGCTACAGAAGACCACAGATTTCATTTTGAGAGCCAAACTCCAAGTGTGATGGTGTTCGAGAAGAAGAAGAAGAAGACCCTGTGACTCAAGATGCCACACCAGGCGGGCGTTGACCAAGCGTTCCATAGTTTTGCATAAACATGAAGTCAAAGCGATTGGCCGGTAGTTGCCTGGGTCGGAAGGATCCTTACCCGGCTTGGGGATTGGCACAACCACAGCCTGATGCCAAGATGGTGGAAAATGACCAGTTATCCAGATATGGTTAAAGGCCTTGAGAAGTACAAGGAGTGAATCCTCAGGCAGATGTGTTAGGAGCTGAGAGTGGATGGTATCTAATCCAGCAGCAGTCAGTACATTTCTGCATGGCTTGCTGCAATTCTGAAAACGTAAAAGGGGCATTATAGTCTTCCAAGTTATCCAATATCAAATCACAAGTACAAAACTCTCGCTTCTTCTTCTCTCTCTGGAAGAAAGGTGAATAATGCTAATAAAGGTGAAGAATTATAGGCAATGGTGGAGGCAAGCAAATTGGCCACAGCCTTTTTATCTGTGACCAAACAGGCACCATCTCTAAGATGGCCGACAGAAGCCGAGCCACCCCTGCCCCTAATTCTTTAAACAGCCGTCCAGACTTTTTGGGATGGAGTCCTAAAAGATAAAGATGAGACAAAGCATCTCCAGGAAGCACGGCGTTCACGTTAAAAAATGTAACGGGCTTTAGCCCGCTGTCTTTTAAGTGTTAAAATATTCGCTTGCGACGGATTATGAAAAGCACGTCGCCGAGCAGATTTGCGCATTTTTGGGGGCCTTTCGGCACTCTTCATTGACCAATGGTACTCTCGGCTTCCGAGGGAGTGATGTGGAAGTTCTAGGGATGGTTTCACCTGCTACATCCAACAAAATAGAAGTAAAACAAGAAACAGGTTCTTCAGCTGACATGACCACCTCCTCTGTAAGACGAGACTGACAGAGGGAGGCGAACAGAGGCCAGTTAGCTTTCTTGAGATTCCAGCGCCCCGCTGGCAAATTCTCCTCACAGCTGACCGATGACAGGACTACTGGGAAGTGGTCACTACCACACAGGTCGTCGTGAACCTTCCAGTCAAAGTCCAGCTTGAGAGAAGGATCACACACAGTGAGGTCTAAAACAGACTAGATCCTGAACCTGGGTTAGAGTACGTAGGTGAGCCATCGTTAAAGACACAATACAATACAATACAATAATACTTTATTAATCCCTCACGGGGAAATTCACTGTCTGCCCATACAACACATGGCATCATCAATCACTCATTAAAAAAATAATAAAAAATAAAAAATCAAATAACCCATAACACTCAATTAAAGAAATGAACTGTAACAGACATATTGTTACCTTTGAATAACAATAATAATAATACTAGTAATAATACTGAGAGGGCTAGTACTAAGGACGGAAGAATGTTGACTGACACTATCTACTGATATTACTGTTGAAATGGGTAACAGCCTGAGGGACAAAAGAGTTGGCATAACGTGATGTACGACTTTTGGGTACTCGGAGTCTGCCACTTCGTTCGATACGTCTGCTGTCAAATTCATATCTAAGTGGATGTGTTTTGTCATCAAGAATGTCAGCAAATTTGTTCGTAATCCGTCTGTTGTACAGTGTGTCCAAATTATCCTGTGCCCTACCAATCACCCCACCCCCTTTCCGGATTACTTTGTTAAGACGATCTTGGTCTCTGTTACATAAATTTTTCCCCCAGCACGTCAGTCCAAAAGTTAAAATGCTAACAATACTGGAGCAGTAAAACATCTGTAAAAGCTGAGTGCTTACATGAAATGATCTGAGCGTTCTCAAACAGTAAAGACGGGTATGCGTTTTTTTCACAATAGCATCTGTGTTTTGTTTCCAGTTGAGCGCGTTGTCAAAAAAACACCTAAATACTTGTAGGACTCTACACGCTCAACTTCTGTTCCCTTGATAACAACAGGACCGGGATGCTGTTTGTTATTCCTGAAATCTATGACCATCTCTTTTGTTTTGCCAACATGTAATTCAAGCTAGTTTCTATCGCACCACTCTACAAAGTCATCGATCTCTTGTCGATAGTGTCTGTCGTCCTCATCTGTAATCAGACCTGTCCGTGCCGTGTCATCAGCGTATTTGTCCATGACACAGTCGTCATGAGTAGCTCTACAGTCTGCTGTGTACAAAGAAAACAAAAAAGGCGACTGGACAGTCCCCTGTGGTGCACCGGTGTTGGTAAAAAGTACATCTGAGATTAGATCCGAACTAATTCTGACGTACTGTGTCCGGTTAGTGAGATAGTCCAAAACCCAAAGAATGGTAGAGGCATTTATGTTCATGTGAACTAGTTTGGAGGCGTGTATGTGTGGCTGAATGGTGTTAAAAGCAGACGAAAAATCATAGAACATCAGTCGAATGGAGGCTCCTGGGTTCTCTAAATGAGAGTAGATGTTGTTTACAACATGCAAAATGGCATCATCAACACCTCTTTGCCTTCTGTAAGCAAACTGAAAGGGGTCCATAAAATCTGCAACCTGTATTTTAAAATGTGAAAGAACAGCCCTCTCAAAAACCTTCATGACACACGAGGTAAGAGCAACTGGTCTTAAATCATTCATCACAGAAACAGTTTGCTTTTTGGGCACAGGGACAATACAAGAGGTCTTCCATGAACAGGGAACGACACACTGGGTAAGTGACATGTTAAAAATATAGCAAAGAATTTGGTACAGTTGTTCAGCGCATAATTTTAACACATTTGATCTAACACCATCTGGCCCAGCCGCTTTGTTTGGGTTGGTATGTTTAAGTATGCTAAGCACCTCCTCCTCAGTCACCACAATCACTTCACTTTGCATGTGTTTAGGTCCACTAGCTAGCATTTCCTTGACCTGTTCCCTCTCATGCTCAAAATCATGACAATCAAATCTTGCATAGAACTGATTTAAGTCGTTGGCATGGTCCGTAGTTTTGCTCAAAACCGGAACAGCTTTTTGCTTCTTGTTCCCACTCATCAGACTTATACCCTCCCACACACGTTTCATGTTACCAGTCTCAAACTGTTTTTCTATCTTTTTTCGATATGCTTCCTTCCCCTTCCTAAGCTCCCTTTTCAGTTCCTTTTGTACTGTCCGCAACTGTTCTTTGTTCTTGTCTTCAAAAGCTTTCTTCTTTCTGTTTAAGACCTCCTTAATGTGCTTCGTGACCCAAGGTTTGTTGTTGGAATAGATTTTACATAGGTTAAGGTGAAAAAAACATCTTCTAAATCTGACCTCTGCCATCATAGTGGTCACTACCCCAAAGGTGAGCGTGACCATTAAAATCCCCCATGAGAATAAAGGGAGGGGGTAGTTGATCTACTAAGTTAAAAATATCATTACTACAGACCCGCAGGGATGGTGGCAGGTAAATACTGCATATGGTTATGGTCTTCTTCATGGTGACCCGAGCTGCCACAGCCTGAAAACAGGTGTCGATGCTAACGGGGCTACATAAAATTTGGCTACTAACGAAAAGAGCCACTCCACCCGAACGCCTCTCCAAATCAGAGCCTTTATGTATAACGTTAAAACCATTGAAGGACACAGGGTCAGAAGTCTTCAGGTAAGTCTCCTGAAGAGAGATTACTGAGGGGTTATAGAACTTGACTAAAAGATGTAATTCCTCAAAGTTTGCTTGAAAACCACGACAATTCCACTGAAGCAGAGTACATCATTATGTCTTATCTGGGGGTGAAGAGTTTTCCCCCCCTTTTTCCTTTGCCTTGGAAGGAGTTGAAGAAACAGAGGGGGGCCGGCTCCGGGGCCTCCTCTGGTTCTTCGGAGATGAAGGGGGTGGAGCGGCCGCAGCATCAGCAACGACAACTTCCACTCCCTCCATCTGCTCCTCTAATGCAGCATATTTGTTTTGAAGGGGGGCATGAGTGTTCCCCTTCTGGGACTGTGCGCACAGCGATCCCATAGATTTCTTAGACTTCTGGTCCTGAGCAGCGTTCTTGCCGCTAGAGTTAGCGGACTTGGAAGGCTGACCAGAGCCAGAAGCCTTTGGAGTTGACAAACTAACAGGTTTGGGTGGGGGCTGAGGCTTAGGGGCAACAGAAGGTGGCACTTCTCCATTCCCTGGCTCCTCGTCACCACCGGAGGAGGGTTACTCTCCAGGGGTGAGAAGAGCCGAGGCTCCACCCCCAACCAAGAAGTTTGGGTTTGACATGAGAAGTCTTTGGTGGGGCGCTTGCCTGCCACCGCTGCACTGAAAGTATACACAGAGGTGTTAGAGGTTGGGGCAGCCGCAGCTGCACCAGAGCCTTCAACCATTTTTTGGGCATCCAGAAAGGACAGCCCCTTTTCCACACGCACCTGCTGAATCTTGTACTCGGATATCCAACGAGGGCATTTCTTATCCGAAGCCATTTGTGCCCCCTGGCAATTCACACACAGGAGTGTGGCTGTGCAGGACTCAGCAGAGTGTCCGGGCTTAGTGCAACGGGCGCATGAAGCCTCTGCCTGGCGGCATGTCTTCTGCCCATGGCCATACTTTTGGCACTTAAAGCACCGGAGGGGGAGAGGGACGTACTTTTTCACTTTCAAAGAGTAATAACCTCCCCAGATGGTAGTAGGAGCAGTGGGGGTGCCAAAACGTCAGGATGATGGTAGGGAGACGGATCTCCCCACCACCTCGCTTGGAAGCGAAGCGCCTGATGTAAGTCACCCCCTGAGACTTAAGGTTCCGTACAAGTTCATCTTCTGACAGTTCTACCAAAGCTTGATCTTTGATTACGTCTCTTGACGAATTCATAGTTTTGTGGGGTGTGACCTCCACTGGAGTGTCTCTGATGGAAGAGAGCCCCAGCAGCCCGCTGGAGTGTGCCCGGGTACGGCACTCTACCAGCAAGTCACCAGATCTGAGGCGCTGGGCATCAGGCCTGCCAACACGGCTCCTGAGGGTCTCCCAAACCAGAAAAGGATGCAGCTTGGTAACAGATTTCTCCTTCACCTTGCTGTGGACAATGAGGAAGCGAGGCCATACGGCCAATGCCTGAGGCGTCACTTCCTCACAGTCGGAGTCACTGTCATGTTCAATGTCGGTGGCTATGTGCCGCTTCTGTGCAAGTTTTTTTTTTTTTTTTCTTTTTCTATATTATAATAGTAGAGATATTCATCCCCCGGGAGGCCCCGCCTGCCACCGAGCCCAACAAGGGAAAGTGCAACTGTCAGCGGGTCTTGAGCCGATGCACAATGGAGACTGCCCGAAAGATATACTCAAGGGGGTAAGCCTGATTGAACCGTCTGAGCCACCGCCTTCTATCACACTGTTGAATGCAGGGGAATACTGGCGTAAAGCACCTAATCAGCAGCTGAGGCTATAGCATGGTGCTCCGTATATCAACCTAACAGTGGGATAGGGCTCAACGTGACAAGAGCCGATTGACTAGGCCGGTACGACTAGCCTCCCGTTTAGGTAGAAGTCAAGGCCAAAGTGGAGTGTTGGCACCAGTGAGCCGCAAGCCAAAGGGATTGATTGATTGTATATTGCTTAACGTCCCGACAGCAACAAGGCTTTCTCAGGACGTGCCTGCACTGCTTGTGAAAAAAAATAAACAGAACATTGAATGTATGTCGCCAGCCGGTCAAACACGATAAATAAACCTAACACATGGGGCCTAAATAAAGCTAAGACCATTTAGCAACACACATCCAACATCAAGAGCTACAGGCAGTGCAGACAGTAGGGAGAGTTTTAAAAAGGCAAATACAGGTGAATGGACAAAGGGTAGACAGAAACACATGCCCCAGAATAGAGAGAAAAACCCACCCTGTGGGGCTGACCAGGGTGACCCTGGGAACTAAAAAATACCTAACCCCACCCAAGTCCCCCAGGGCAGACCCGGGTGGGGGTGCAAGCCAAAGGGAACCTCAGCCACCAGGATCCTCTTCTCCCCTGACACGGGTCTCCAAGCATGGCAAACACTTGGGATTCAAAGGACCAAAAGCTCACGAGTATTTCTAAGGACCAATCCAACATGGTACGACCTGGGTTAGCACAGCTCCTCAAAAACCGGACCAGTGAAAAAGAACGAACAACATCTGCTGACATCAAGTCCTAATCCTGAACCAAGATGGCACCCCTCTGCTAGCCCACTCAGTCAGTGACTGAGGAGACTACCCACCCACGCCACGTGGAGGCCGGTGCCTAGTGGGCAGAAGGGCCGAGAAGTATTAGCAGAGTCAAGATAACATTGCAAGAAAAACCCACCATGGAGCAGATTGCTTTAACCCTTTTTAATCCAGATACACTACTGCTTAAAATAAATTTGACCACCAGTATGATAGTTCAAAGGTGATGCCAGAATAGCTTGGTGCCTCAGGTGCCAAGCTATTCTGGCACCACCCTTGAACTAAAATGGTTGATCTACAGTTGTATCTCCTAATCTGTAATGTACCCTTCATAGGACAATAAGTAAATTTTACAAAATCAGCCTCAGGATGTAATGGGTTAAGTTTGACCACACTATTAATAAAACATGGCAATGAAAGTGAGCAACCAGACGCTGCAGTCAACAAACTCATCAGCCAGCCAGCCAGCAACTTACATTCAGACTATTCAACTCCTTCGTCTCTGACACCACTGGTACTAGTCAGTGGTACTGTCTACAGTTCCATTGTCTACATGCCCAAAGGGTTAATTTAATTGTATAATACAAATGTAGAAGCATGCACACGCATGCATGCACACAGAGCCAAGGACAATTAATAAAATGGATGCTGGTATTTCAAGTTACCTGGACAGTGTCCCACAGCTGATAGCTGAGGTAGTCCTCACTCACACTCTCTGGGTACCCCTGGGGAAGAAAAACTGTCTACACACACACACACACACACACACACACAATGTTTTGTAGAGAAATGGGAAGAGGAATGCACACTGGTTGTCTCCCTTGATTCGCTGTGCTAATCAGTGCAGCGAATTGAGGGAGACAAATGAGGGGCAGACGGCAAACCTTAAACAAGGCAACAAATACAGCGTTATGCAGACAGCGGACATGAATTATGAATACACTGTACTTGACAATACATGCTTACATCAAATTGGTAAGTACAAGTTGTGGATCTACAGTGATAATTCAAGGGTAGTGCCCCATCAAACTAATCTGGCACTAACCTTGAATTATTGCTGATACATGCTTCATCTGGCTCATCCCCCCTGATCTGTCCAGTTTGCATTGACCACCCATAGCACTATTCTCTTGCTGGCATAGCTCTCAGGATAGTATGACGACACAAGCCTCCTGCTCTGACAAGGTGCACGCACCAGTGGTGGGCTCAGCATCAACAGACAACAAGGGGTCACGATTATTGCCTTTTTGGGTGTAAATCGTGCCTTTTTGGGCTGCCCTATGTATTTTTGTGAGGGTGTATTCAATTCAATTCAATTCAATTAAAAAAAAATTATTTATCCCTTATAAAGGGCAATTACAGTTGTCTGGACAGGGGGAGGGGGGGGGGAGAGTGGGGGAGTGGGGGAGGACAATCAAATAAAAATCATTCAATAAACAGTAGTTAATATCAGGACATTCTAATATCACACTTGTACCCGATATTTATATACTAAATCTGTAGACTTATAATACTAAGATTAAGACCTATTAAAACTCTAAACTAATACAGTTACTAAAACATTATAAAAACTTAAAGTGCATTATTAACAACATTATCAGCAAACACATTAACGTTTTACTTTCCACTTACCCTCTCTACACGCACGCTTTTGAGAAGACCCCTTATTAGCGTCTGGAGCCAGTGTATGCTACACGTGCACACCATGCATATGGGTGACTGACCACGAGAACACGTTATAGCTAGAGCTGACAGAAATGCCGATCTTTTTTTACAAATGAGTTTTGCAACTCAGTCATCCTATGTTATGGCTATTTCTAAACCCAGCTATCTCAAGGCTGCATTTCTCAACTTTTAGAGGTGTCACTTAACCCTTATCATTCGGAATACACCAGTGTGTGAAATAAGTTTGAATAAAATAGTTCAAGGGTAGTGCCAGAATAGCTTGGCGCCTCTAGGTGCAAAGCTATTCTGGCATACCCTTGAACTAAAGCCATTGGTCTATAACCTTATCTTAAGTACTATATAATGTAGCTCGCATTATGGCAGTGTACAAATCTGAAGCTTTTTGCCTCAGCTATTAGCCGTAACACCTATAGGCACCAAGATAATCTAGCACTTAAATTATCATGGTCAATCCATCTCCTGCTGTACTGCATCGGGGCTAAATGGGTTAACCCTCTGGCTCTCAGTAATGGTTTTCGTCATGTGATTTCTGCAGGAATGATCATAACCAAAACCCCTACCAACATCCAAATGGTTGAAGTAAATGTCTCATTTTTTCAGGTGATACACATTTTTACCGAGCCTGTGCACACACATCCAAAAGTGAAAACACCAGCTTGATTCTGTATAGGGTTAAAAACACCTGGTACATTTACACACAGGATGGGGCCAGCAGCCCTCTTCAATTGAGTAAATCACCAACCTAGGCAACCAATTTTGTTCCAGACCACCAAACAGATTAGTCCCAATTGCCAATGTCTAGACAAGTTAATGCTCACTCACCAGGGTGAACGACTCTGAATGTGGCATAAATGGACTGACAATAAACATTAAATCATTAAGGACACATGAAATAATGAGAAAATATTTTCATCTATATCAGCCCTCTACAACACCAGGACAAAAATCATGCTATGGAGGGCTGCCAAGGCAGGGTTCATTCTGAAAATTTATGCACATGGGTCAGCAGAGTACAGATCCAATGGGTATTTCTGAAATGGGATGGGCCAAACATGCTGAAAATATATCAAAAAGCTGGGGGAAGTATGTATTTGGGCACCTTCTCATCAGCTGCAGAAATATCGAAAAGCGGGAGCTTCTGGGAAAGGGGAGGCAGCAAGAGAGAAAAAAAGATGGGTGGGCCTTTAGGAACATGTGAAAAGAAGGGCCTATTGCCTATAGAAACCCCTCAGCTCAAAATGTTATGGTCATCTTCAGAAATTATGCGCCAATGGCGCAGGGCACGCTCCCAAAATAAACCCTTGCTGCCAAGGTACACCAATTCAGCTGTACTATTATGGTAGACCCGTCTCTTAAACTGGAATGTACACTGTAGTTTTTGTAAAGGGGATCAACTCTGGGGGGAGGGGGGGGGGGGGTGTGGATTCTACTAAGTTTTGTTTGGGACCTTCAACCCGACACAAAAGGCACCCAGAGGGTAGACCATGCTTCCCACTGGTGTGGACAGCAAGTATACAGTCAAGTCCTGGACTCCCAAGGGGTGGAAAATTACTTCTTGCTACTAAGCAGTTTGGGCAGTGAGAGAAAATTATTCCAGGGAAACTATAAACACTGTTTGAGTTGTGTGTTTTGTTAGAGTTCTGTTAACTGGATTGTACAGCACCTTCTCTCCGCCAGCCAGAATATCAAAAATGGATTGGGTGGGGGGGGGGGGGGGGGGGTTTCCAAGCTCCGAGAAAGGGAGAAAGGGATTTCAATATAATAGCATTTTTCAGTATTTTGGGGCTGGGCTGAACCCTTAGCCCTCCTCCCCCCAGAACCGCCCCTGCCTAACAGTAGGAATTTTGACTCGGGGTTCAGTGTTAAAAGGCAATGGTCGAAGGGTGGTCAAATTGGCCTGACGACTTGATTTTACGTTACTCCTGCAGTGCGGTCCAGTCTTACCCTGAAAAAATGAGACACACTTGTATGCCGAGGGGACTTATCAAATGACTGCAGACAACCATCTGATCTGGCTTCGTAGTCCCTCTGTATCGAAGAATGTCCATATCTTTCTCTAACAACAACCCTCTGACTGTCAAACATCACCGATGTCATAGCAGTATGCGTCGCGCACGTTGCAGTTTTTGCAAGCTTGTAAACACTGGCAAACACCTCAATAATATTTTTTTTTTTAAATTCCGGGCGAGAAGCGATAATCATTTTTATATTCCGGGAGAGAGCTTCTTAAAAGACAATTAGGACTACTTGAAATAAAAATGTTCAGATTTCTGTGCAAAGAAGCAAACAAAATTTATTTATATCAACCGGCACAGAAAAGACTACTTTTGTGAATGTTTGGGGTCAATAGATTACAAAAGGGAAACCATCCACCGCGGTAGCATCCGATTGGTCAATGCCGTGAGAGAGGAGTCGGAGACCATTTTGAACCGTCGGCGTCAGAACAGTATCATCTAGTCAATGGTAAACAGCTGTTTATGGACATACATTCTTATTAGTATTATTGTCATTCATTGCATGGGACATTTTCATTTGTTTCCACTAATCTGTAAAAATAGTATCAGGCTCTTTGCTTCGATCAGTTGAACATTTTCCAAATTAGAACGGCCAGACCTGACAGGAAATGCCTTAGATCTTTTTTTAACAACTAATTATATCCTGTTTTATGGTGTGTTCAGATAACCGTCTGTTGGAGTGTCACGCATTTTGTCCGTGTCATACGCATTTTTACGGACCTTGGGCAGGAGATTACGTGAATTGGTCAGTCAACCTGTTGGTAGAATGATTACGTGAATTGGTCAGTCAACCTGTTGGTAGAATATAGGCATAAACCCACATCGTCCCACACGGGTTTGACTTTAAAGTTTAAGGGTTCATGAAAATCTTTCAGACTTCAGAGGTTGCTGAGGATTTACTATACTTAGAAGACAGAATCCAGACCAAACAGACAGAAAGCAGCTTTATAAACACATTATAAGAGGAATGATCCACCTGACAGATTATACAACTGACCTGTCCGATGACAATTCATTTCTGAACATTTCATCTCTGACATTGACATCCACGAGATTGAGAAGGGTCTACAATATAGTATAAATATGGCTGATGCAAGCTACAAAACATCTCATCACAGTTGGAGGGTGGGGGGGAGGGGTTGGACTTGGAGATTTTAATATGATGGATCTATGGCTCAGCAACGTTACAAAAGCATAACCTCAATAGAACTAATCTAACAGTTGACGCAACAGGCATCGGGGCGTTTTTTTTTTTAAAGGAGATCAAGAGACAATGCATCACTTATGAGAGAAGTGACAGCAAAAGTGTAACATTAACATCCTGCTAGTGCCCATACAGTCTAGGCATAACTAAAAAATGACTTACTTGTGTCAAGTGTGTAAGGTGAAACGATAAACAAGTCTTTACATCATATTGTGTGCAATGTCCAAAGACAAATTGCTGGTTGCTTGAATGAGATTGTCAAGAGATAGAAAGTTGCAGAAAAATAAATCACGTAATGTTCGTAAAACAGCTAAATTCTTTGTCACATCCAATTGATGGCTGTGACTAGCGTGAGCTCATTCATTCAGTAGCCATGTCTGTGCATAGCTGATGGTAAACCCTGCTGACTTTGATGTGGAATATGCTGAATGCAGCCACCCCACTTCACCCGGACACTACCTTTTGCATCTCTATTCAAAATTGACCTCCAAAAGGTCACAAAGTTTTTCTGTGTTAGTTGATATTATAGCATTCCATTAGGCCTGCATATAACTTGAGTACCAACAATTAGAGACCAAGAGGGAGAGGGGGTGGGAGATACTACAGTTGTATGTACCTATAGGCTTCCCATTGGGCAGTAGTTGTGCCCAGCCTGTCTGGACTAGTCACTACTTGTGCCAGTGACGGAGCATGTAGGTCTGATGCACAGTACACTCTTGCTTTCTTAACTCTATTTCATTTGTGCATTTTGTTAACAATAACTTACTTACGCCTGTCACCCCTACCCGGGTATAGGCCGTCGACGAGAGACCTCCAGCAACTCCTGTCCTGTGCTTCTCCTTCGATTCTACTCCAGGTGGTTCCCAGTCTCTTGATGTCTGCTTGGAGGTCTCGACGCCAGGAGTTTCTCGGCCTACCTCTTTTCCTCTTTCCCTGGGGGTTCCATGACAATGCCTGCCTAGTGATACTGGAAGCTGGCTTTCTCAGACTGTGACCGATCCATCCCCATCTTCTTCGCCCAATTTCATTCTCTGCTGTTATCTGCTCTGTTCTCTCCCAGAGTCTGACGTTGCTGATCTTCTCTGGCCAGTGGATTTTCAAAATTCTTCTAAGGCAACTGCTTATGAAGGTCTGCACTCTGTTGACTGTGGTTTTTGTCAATCTCCAAGTCTCTGCTCCATATAGGAGAACTGCTTTTACATTGGAGTTGAAAATCCGGACTTTGGTGTGTTGTGACGGCTCTCTGGAACTCCACACTTTTTTCAACTGGAGAAAGGCTGCTCTGGCTTTACCGATTCGTGCTCTGACATCTGCATCAGTGCCGCCTTTTTTGTCTATGATGCTCCCGAGATAGGTGAAGGACTCCACCTCCTCCAACGGGGTGCCAGTAAGCAAGACTGGTTCTTCCCTGGTTGCGTTCAGCCTCATTGTCTTTGTTTTCTGTTTGTGGATGGTGAGGCCCACTTGGGACGAGATGTCAGCAAGCCTCGTGGTCTTGTCCTGCATTTGTTGATGAGCGTGGGACAGTAATGCCAAGTCGTCTGCAAAATCGAGGTCGTCAAGCTGTGTCCACTGTATTCCACTTCGTCTGTGCTCTGTGGTCATCTTCATGACCCAGTCTATGGCCAGTAGGAAGAGGAACGGAGACAGCAGACACCCCTGCCTGACCAGTTCTGACTTGGAGCTCCCTGGTGAACTGCCCTTCGTGGATCACGCGACATGTCATGCCATCATAGCTGCTCTTGATCAGGCGGACGAGCTTTGTGGGTACACCGTAGTGTCGTAGGAGTTTCCACAGAGTCTCTCGGTCCACACTGTCAAATGCTTTCTCATAATCCACAAAGTTGACGTACAGCGGGGAGCTCCACTCCAGAGACTGTTCCACGATGATGCGGAGAGTGGCAATCTGGTCTGTACATGATCGGTTCTTCCTGAATCCTGCTTGCTGGTCTCTCAGCTGGGGGTCAACGGAGCTCTTCATTCTCTCTAGGATGATCCTGTTGAAGACCTTTCCTGGTACTGACAGCAAGGTGAATCCAGACCAAAAAGGTGACTGCCAAGCGTGTGAAATGCAAAGAAGTACCCAACGGAGAAAGAAACACGCTTAGAAAAAACGGTACAACACAATTTATTAATATTTCGGGTAAATACCCTTTGTCAAAATAGACAAACAAACAGAGACATTAGCCGCTACTTATCTTCAGATGCAGAAGGAATGTGGCAACTGAAGGTGACGTAAAAAGAAAAAGAAAAGAAAAGGAAAGGAAGAACAAAAGTAAAAATGACGTCAAAGAAAAAAATCGTAAGAGAAAGACTCCGAGAGAAACTAAACACGAGAGACAAGAGTGTGTGTAAGCGCGCGCAGGAGCGAGCAAAAGTAAATGCGCGTGTGTGAGGCCGGGGAGAGAGAGAGAGAGAGAGAGAGAAGAGACAGCGAGAGAGAGAGAGAGGGGGGGGGGGGGTGGAGAGAGAAAGAGAGAGAGAGAGAGAACGAACGGGGAGTACCCTTGGGCACGAAGTAGGCTGAGTGTCTAATACACAAAGCCAGCTAAACACCAACCCGAAGGCAAACCTTATATCACCATCGAGTTGAGGACTACCTCGGGGAAAAACGGGAGGACCCCGGGAAAAAAACCCCAGCATTTAGCATGGTACACAACAAGGAATATCGATGAAACAAAGCAAATAATCAAATTCAGTAAGAGAATAATGGTATAAGAGGAGAGTAGGTAGTTGTGAAACCATCTTCAAGGGTAACTCAAAAAAAAAAAAAAAAAAAAAAAAAAAGGGGGGGTGTGGTGGGAGAGAAAGACAAAAGGGGCGGGGGAAGGGGAGGAGGAAAGGGAAGAGAGAGAGAGAAAGGGGAAGAGAGAAAGAGAGAGAGAGAGAGAGAAAACAAAAAGGGAGGGGGGGGGGGGAAAGGCAAACAAACAGAGCCACCAGCCCCACCCAACAGGCACCCTCCAGCCCACGGACGAACGCACAGGCATGCGAACAAGACGACCACATACATCCCCAAGGGAATGCACATGATCGCCCCCCACACCCGCGCATAAATCCAAGGACCGGCGACCAGGCGCCCGACAGGGAAGGGCAAGGGATCCAACTTAACGTAATGGCCAGCGCTGAAAAAGTCCCCATGGGAGGCACAAAGTACATATCAATCAGCGCCAGCCGCACCTATCTGGTTAGTGAGTAGTCATACAGAAGCGACTCGGTAAGGTAAATGACAGTTAGCAGAAGACACAGGTAAGGTCAAAAAAGTTAATCTTTCATATTCATCCCGAGTGGCGCCACAGTGCCCAGTTTATTAATCAAAAATTTTTCTCGGTCTTTCCTGGCCCAGACATTACTGGCTTGCATAAGCCAGAGGCCTTTAACACGAATGTCCGAGACGGAGTGATCGGCCTGGTTGAAATGGCGCCCGACCGGTCGATTGTAATGGTACTTGACCGACTGAAGATGTTCTTTAAAACGGTCGTTGATGGTTCTTTCCGTCTCTCCAACATAGAGTTGGCCGCATTTCACACAGGAGATGACATAAATCACGTTGGTAGTTTGACATGTGAAGTATCTGTCTATGTTGAAGTTGTAGCGTGGACCATTCACCACTGTAGAAGGGCAAATAAAAGGACATGTCTTGCAATTTGGAACATTGCACGGTGTGGAGCCGGAGGGTCTGGTGGTAGAACGAGGCTTAAGAGTAGAGCGAACAAGCATGTCTCGTAAATTAATATCCCTCTTGAAAGCCACCAACGGAGGTTCAGAAAAGATAGCAGCGGACTCTTTACTGGATGACAAAAGACCCCAGTTAGAAAGAAGTACTTTACGAACCGGATTGGTGTGCGGATGGTAAACCATGGTTACGATGGGCCTGTCACTCTCAGCGGTAGGCTTAGTCTGCAGTATACTCGCGCGACTAAGTTTTTGTACTGTTTGGAGAGAACCTTGAACAACAGTATGTGGGTAATGTCTGTCGATGAAAAATCCAGCCATTTCTTTGGATTGAACATCAAAATCTGATTTTTCGGAACAGATTCTTTTAAGCCGAAGAAACTGAGAAAATGGGATGCTATTCTTACATTTGGGGTTGTGCGAAGAGCGGTAGTCGAGGTATGAATGTGAATCGGTAGGCTTGTAATGTATTGAAGTTTTCAACATTCCGCAGTCAATACTGATGCTCATGTCCAGAAAGTCGACTGAAGTAGCTGATATATTGTATGTGAACTTGATGGATGGGTGGAAATCCTGCACGAAGTGAATGAAGTCTAAAAGTGCAGCGTGGGTCATGTGTGTAGCTCCTATACCATCATCGATGTAGCGTTTATACATCTCAGGGACAGGCCCGGTGTATATCTGAAGTATTTGGTTCTCAAGGAAACCCATGAAGAGGCAGGCATAGCTGGGTCCCATTTTAGTGCCCATCGCTACGCCACTGCACTGAGCGAAGGTGACGCCATCAAAGGAGAAACTGTTAAGAGAGAGAACCAATTCAGCCAGACGTATAAGAGTATGAGTAGGAGGTTGTTTATGACTTCTTTGGTTGAGGAAGTACGAAAGTGCATTGAGGCCGTCATTGTGCGGTATGACAGTATATAGTGAAGTGACATCAAGTGTAAACAACAGTTCAGGTTTTCATAATGGCTTATGCAAACCTGAACTGTTGTTTACACTTGATGTCACTTCACTATATACTGTCATACCGCACAATGACGGCCTCAATGCACTTTCGTACTTCCTCAACCAAAGAAGTCATAAACAACCTCCTACTCATACTCTTATACGTCTGGCTGAATTGGTTCTCTCTCTCTTAACAGTTTCTCCTTTGATGGCGTCACCTTCGCTCAGTGCAGTGGCGTAGCGATGGGCACTAAAATGGGACCCAGCTATGCCTGCCTCTTCATGGGTTTCCTTGAGAACCAAATACTTCAGATATACACCGGGCCTGTCCCTGAGATGTATAAACGCTACATCGATGATGGTATAGGAGCTACACACATGACCCACGCTGCACTTTTAGACTTCATTCACTTCGTGCAGGATTTCCACCCATCCATCAAGTTCACATACAATATATCAGCTACTTCAGTCGACTTTCTGGACATGAGCATCAGTATTGACTGCGGAATGTTGAAAACTTCAATACATTACAAGCCTACCGATTCACATTCATACCTCGACTACCGCTCTTCGCACAACCCCAAATGTAAGAATAGCATCCCATTTTCTCAGTTTCTTCGGCTTAAAAGAATCTGTTCCGAAAAATCAGATTTTGATGTTCAATCCAAAGAAATGGCTGGATTTTTCATCGACAGACATTACCCACATACTGTTGTTCAAGGTTCTCTCCAAACAGTACAAAAACTTAGTCGCGCGAGTATACTGCAGACTAAGCCTACCGCTGAGAGTGACAGGCCCATCGTAACCATGGTTTACCATCCGCACACCAATCCGGTTCGTAAAGTACTTCTTTCTAACTGGGGTCTTTTGTCATCCAGTAAAGAGTCCGCTGCTATCTTTTCTGAACCTCCGTTGGTGGCTTTCAAGAGGGATATTAATTTACGAGACATGCTTGTTCGCTCTACTCTTAAGCCTCGTTCTACCACCAGACCCTCCGGCTCCACACCGTGCAATGTTCCAAATTGCAAGACATGTCCTTTTATTTGCCCTTCTACAGTGGTGAATGGTCCACGCTACAACTTCAACATAGACAGATACTTCACATGTCAAACTACCAACGTGATTTATGTCATCTCCTGTGTGAAATGCGGCCAACTCTATGTTGGAGAGACGGAAAGAACCATCAACGACCGTTTTAACGAACATCTTCAGTCGGTCAAGTACCATTACAATCGACCGGTCGGGCGCCATTTCAACCAGGCCGATCACTCCGTCTCGGACATTCGTGTTAAAGGCCTCTGGCTTATGCAAGCCAGTAATGTCTGGGCCAGGAAAGACCGAGAAAAATTTTTGATTAATAAACTGGGCACTGTGGCGCCACTCGGGATGAATATGAAAGATTAACTTTTTTGACCTTACCTGTGTCTTCTGCTAACTGTCATTTACCTTACCGAGTCGCTTCTGTATGACTACTCACTAACCAGATAGGTGCGGCTGGC